>JAPPVO010006473.1:0-22077 GCA_030407325.1 Camellia japonica | reverse complement strand
ATTAAAAAGAAAAAAGAAATAGGTGACAGTCTCCATTTTTTATTTTACTGAAGACCCTACTTACAAGGTAGGTGCTAAGGCAGTGGAGAGAGAACAATCCAAGGAAATAATTTTCTTCCAGAGGTCTGAGAAAAGGAGACAGCAGCAAATACTAAGGGATGAAATTGCTGCTGTTGATGCACTCTAAAAGGAAACTGCAAGGAGGCAACAAACTGTCGAGCACTATACTCTTCGTAGTTCTCCAACCATCACCACCACTTCTAAGGCTAGTAATTTCTCTTAATTCCTGTGATAATTTCATTTCCCAAGATTTCAGCATAAAAACTCACCATTGCTTTTTATTTTCTAATTCGCAGCAACAATTATTCCATCTCTCTGTAGACGCGTCATTGGGCTTCACTCTACAGTTCGGACTCCATTTTGTTGTCGGTTCTTAATCTGAACCAAAGAGTCCAAATCCGGCAAATCGTTTTGAGAAAAATAGATTTTTTTTTGAAAGAAGTGCCAAACATGGACTGCTTTGCCAGATACAGAGTCGCCACCTAAATATTTTATTTTGGGAAATTTAGGAAACCCTGACTCGGTGCCAAAGGCCACGTGTCCGTCATCACCAAAGTTGCCTCAGCTCGGGAACTTGGGTATGATTGGGGAAGGTCAGCTATGAGCACCCCCTCTCGCCCGATCCGAAGATCGGCCTCTACTAACCATGATATCCGATTTTGAAAACGTTATGTGTTCTTATTCCGATTAATTAGCTAGAATTACTATGTGATGCACACAGCAAAACAAGTATAGACCGCCTAATTTGGAACAAAGCATTGCATATCCGTTTGTTTGGAAACGTTTTGAAATTTGCTACTCACAAGTAGGCTAAAACACGGGTTTCAACGAGTTGTTCCAACTCAAACAGTCCAACCTTCACCCACAGGCATTCAGGCAGTTTATCACATAAGCATCTAGCCACATGGTAAGCATGCTGTCATGGTACCATTCACACGCATGTGGTATGCTAAAGCATAAATACTTACAAAGTACTCCATGCCAAAATAAAAACATGTTAGCGATCAATGCATGATCCAAGTCCATGTTAAGTGCCTAATACATCACATGCAAAATGTCACTTAGAATAGGCTCGGCTAATCTAAGGATGACATGTGAAATGTACAAGTAGCATGTATTCAAATTTGTTTTGAAATATAATGCAATTAACATGATGCGCCGAGCCCGGTGCATGCAATACTGATGAATGATGCACGCATGCATAGCATAGAATATGCTAAAGTAAACATGCCCTAATACTAACCATCAAAGCAGGTAAGTAAAAGGGAGAAAGAAGTGGGGTTGGAAGACATACACACACTCACCCACACTTATTACAAACTTGCCCTCGCTCGGAGGGACCGAAAGAATAATACAGACTGAATAAATAATCAACTATCCTAGCTAATTACTTATCACAGACCAACTAAATTAATTAAGCAAATTAATTAATCTAATTTAAGCGATAAACAGTCCCGGGATGAAGACCCAATGCAGTGCGCGCTCGGTTTTGCTCGGAAATCCGCCACCATGCACAAGATGCCCCTGTTTTCCCTGCTCTGCTCCTCTGAAGACTGCCAAAGCCTCAGGGTTTACTCTCTGGATGCTGGGAAACACCACCGGCTGAAGGAGAACACCACCGGCCATGTAGAATGGTCACTGGCCATGAATTTAATCCACCGGCCAAAAATGATAGCCGGTCGGCACTGTATTTAGCCTACCGGACAAAAATTCCTGCAAAATCTGGTTTGACAGCAGCAGAGGGCAATACTTGGCATGGCAATGCATTTCAAGCAATGTATGCACCAATCACACCCCATATCATGTTTATGACTCAAAGGGACATGAACCTTGGTTCTCGGACCACCAATCGCGCATTTCCATGCGTGATGGCCCAAGAAGCCAAGTGTGCACATTTAATATGGAATGCAATGCACATAATCAAACCAAGGGGAACTCAACCTCTATCATAAGCAATTCAAGAGGCCAAGTATGCATGCTAATGCAATGCAACCTAAGCATGTTAGCTAGCATGCAACATGGAGATGCAAAGAAGCATACAAAACATGCAAGACATGAGACAATGCAACCAATAAGCATGCAAGGTACAATGTGGGTGTTTAAGCATGCGAGCAAGCATGTGACTTCATTCAATCATGTAAGTTCAAACATGCAACACCTCATCAATATGCTACAACATACAAGGAGTACATGCAACAAGCAAAGAGGTGGACTTAAACATGGTTTAGGCAGCCCTTACTAGGCCTAAAACAGTGGCCAAGGTGCTCAAAAATGAAGGACTAATAGGCACACAAACATGCATGCAAATGATCTCCAACACTTCAAGCATTAAAGAGCAATTCTCAAGCACACTCAAGAGGATGCAAACATGGACATATGGCATGCATTAAGCTCTAAAATCATGTTATAAGATGATACCAAATCAATTTAAACAAGACAAGCAAAACATGCCACAATGGCCCAAGTACTTAAGGCAAGCCAAGGAGGCTTAAACCAAGGTCGAGTCCACCAAACCTCACAAGGCTAAGGGGACTTAAAACAAGTCAAATACAGACTTAAACAAAGCCAAGGGTGCACTTAGATGGCATCTAAGTGGTCTAAAAGTGCAAGCATACTCCGAGGCCTAAACAAGGGGCATAAGGTAACAACCTTTAAACACATTGAAGGAGGATTAAATGCAAGCATATAGGCATGTTATAAGACTGAAATAACATGTTAAGCGGTTCCAAACCATTGAAATGATACAAACAAGGCATGCTACACACTTACACACTTAAGGCCAACAAGCCTAAAATGCAAAGGGGGGATGCAATGCAAGCTATGGTTGACCAAAACAGCCAAGGACAGACCTCAAACATGGCAAAATAAACATGAAAGCTTCACAAAGCTAGGCCTAAAACATGCTTGAATAAGGGTTAAAACCTAGATGCATGTTAAGGCAACAAAATGGCATTACAAGGCATGTATGCTAAGCAAGCATGGTGTACCAAAACCAACTCAACTCAATGCTATTTCATGGCATAATAAGCATAAAAATCAGTTAAGGCATGGCCAACATGAACCTAAACTAGGTGCTCCCTCAAGAGGCAAAAAGTGCCCTTTTCAAGGACAACAAGGAGAGGGGGTGGCCCTCTCCTTCCTAGGACCTCAAGGCACCATCCTCACCTCTGAAATCCCTCAAGATTTCAGTGGTGAGGAGGCCCAAACATTATGGTCCCGGAGCTCACACAAAATAGCACAAAACAAGGGCCAAACAAGGCTTAAGAGGGGTCAAACAACCCCAAAGCTTAAAACACTCTTAACAAACTATTTAGAGGCCTTAAAAACAGAACTTTTACGTATTATATGCAAAGCCAAAAAACAGTTGCAAGATAGGTAAAAGTAGTGTGCAAAAATGGGGAATAAAAGGGAAAAGTGATTACCCTTGTAGACCTTCTTCAACAATGGAGCTCCAGCAGCTTCTTGAGGTTGAAATCAACTTCAAAACTCTAAAAACAACCCTCAAGGGCCTCAGCTCCAAGGAAAGGTGTGGTGGTGTGTTTGTGTGCAAATCTAAGCCTAAACACACACAAGAGAGAAAGAGGGAGATGGGAGATGAACAAACCCTAACCCTAGAACTCAAACCCTAAAAATGTTGCCCAAAAAAATGTCTAACCTCTGACCAAGAGAAGAAACCCTCTCTTATAGGCAACTCCCTCTTGTAAGGCTTCCAAAACAAGCCATCTAAGAGGGAAATCCCTCCATACACGTGTATGGAGAGAAACAGAGTGGGTGCCAGCTATCACAGCTGGCACAAAATATCTGCTAAAAGCAGATGAACAGTGGTCGGCCAGCCAAAAGTGACTTTTGCCAAAACTTATGGCCGGTCGGCCAAAAATAGTGCCGGTCGGCCAAACATTTGGCCAATGGAAACAAAAGACAGCCGGTGGCCTCAAGCCATGGCCGGTGGTGTGTGGGGATTCCTCAAAAGGCATTCCCTGCCCCTCAAAGGAAAAACACAAGTGTTTGGTGCCAAACCAACCACAAAACAGTCGAGTCGAGAGGTCCTGAGATGAGGCGCGTTGCCAAGGCCTCCGGGAACTCAAGATGAACACAAACATGGATGATCACCGAGTGTTCAAGCGGTGACGTCCAAGTCTTGAGGACGGTCAAAAATGGGGTGTCTACACTCTCCATCCTTCGATACTGGCTTTTTCTGTTTTGCTTAAAGATGAAAGGTCATTAGAGGCAGCCTCAAAAAGGAGAAAGAAGAACAACACCGAAGTTCTTTTAAGTGTAGAACCCATCCAAACAGTACTTCCACTTCCCAACCCTACACTTTCCATACCTTCTTTGAGGCCAAGCATCCCTCTTTCTTTATGCCCGGGATTAACTTCATATCTGCCTCATCTAACCTTTGCCTCAGCCCAATTTATTCTTCCTATAGTCCTGGCTGCTCCTTCATCACCTGAGAGGGCCCCAGTTGTCACCTCATCCTCAGTGATAACTAGTACTCCCAGAGAAGATACTGGTAGCTCACCAATTTCTTGTCCACCATCCAGCTCTAGCCTTTCTTCCCTTGATCTGTTAGTGGCCAAGACTATAGACACTGTTGGGAAACCTCACACTCCTTTTCCAATCCCCATGTAGTCATCTCTTCCTTCCACTAGTGATTCCTCTGTACTTTCAATGTCAGAAGAAGAGATGGATACTTTTGAAGCCCAGCTAGCTAGCCTATTTGACATGTCTTTCATCAACCAACAGCGAAGCTGAACCATTCGTCTTTGCTGACTCCCTAGAAATTTTTTAGAGTTCCTCTACTATCAGCAGAGTTCCTTCATCTCCAGTGGACTTCGGCACCTGTTTGGAATTGCTGACATTATTCTCAAGGATTCCATTCGAAGTCTTACAAAGACCTATTATTAAAAATGGTTTCCTCTAATGCTGTAAAGTTATTGAGTAATCCAACATGGCTATTTCAAGCCATTTATCCTAGCAGCAACTACCATGGATTTCTATGTCAATATCTGCCATATTACTAAAGTTGCAGAAGAGAAACTACTAAAGGACAAGGAATTTGTTTCCCATATACATGCTGAGATATTTGAATTAAAGGGACAACATTCCTCTGCTTCTCAGTTTCAAACTCAACTCTTAGAGAAAAAGGCCCAATTAGAGGAAGAGTTAGCAACAATTAACCTAGCCTAGGATCGTACTGCTAAAAAGCTACAAATTACCAATCAAGGGCTAGCTAACCGTAGGCAGGACATGGCTACAGCCATTCAGTTGTTCCCATCCCTTAGGAGTAGAGAATCAATTGTAAGGGAACAACTGAAGCATTGTACTGATTTTTGGCCAATTTATGGCTACATGTACTTAATTCTTCATGAAATAAAAACTTTTTATTATCTATCTGAGTGTCTCATGCTCTCTCATTATTTTATCTAGCACTCTCTACACTCCTTGTGTCTCGCACACAGTTGGATAATAAGGCTTCAGGTACCTGCTATTAATTTTCTTGGGATGCACATAACCATTCAAGTTCCTTAGTTGGTAGGCTCCTCCAGGCAAGATTCTATTAACCTGATATGGTTCTTTTCAATTAGGTGACCATTTGCCAAATTTATGGCTCTTAATGCGCATTAGAAGTATTGTCTTTCATACCAAGTCACCTTCATCAAAGCTGATGTGCTTGGCTTTCTTATTATAACTTCTGGCTGCCTTTTTCTTTTGGAAAAGGATATTATTTAATGCCAAGATTCTAGCCTCATCCACATGTTCTATTTCCAAGAACATGCTTTGATGATATTGCTTAGAAGTTAACTGGTCTTGGCCTTTCACCTTTAAGGATTTAATGTTAACTTCCATAGGCAAAACTGCATCATGCCCATACACTAAGGCATAAGGAGTGACTCCTATACTTGACCTTGAAAAAGTCCTATAAGCCTATAATACATCTAACAACAAGTTATGCCAATCTCTAGGATTGTCTTCCACAATTCTTTATATTCCTTTTTTCAAAGACTTGTTGGATGATTCTACTTGACCATTTGCTTGTGCACAATAAGGGTGGAATTAATAAGGCTAATTCCAAATTCTGCCGTGAAAGATTTTACCA
The DNA here is from genome assembly GCA_030407325.1 of Camellia japonica. Taxonomy (NCBI): domain Eukaryota; kingdom Viridiplantae; phylum Streptophyta; class Magnoliopsida; order Ericales; family Theaceae; genus Camellia; species Camellia japonica. Next base: position 15,920 of record JAPPVO010006473.1, on the reverse strand, counting down.
TATTTCTATCAAATACAGTCTCATTATCTATAGTTATGGTCTGTGGGATGCCAAATCTGTGAATCAGATCTTTAATAAATCCAATAATTTCAGTTGATCCAGTCTTATCTTTTATGGTTTAGCTTCGACCCACTTAGTGAAGTAATCTGTGGCCACTAGGATGAAACAATGGTGCTTCGAGAAGGGTGGATGTATTTTCCCTATTATATCCATAGCCCAACCTCTAAATGGCCAAGTCTTCACAACTGCATGCAAATAAGTTATTGGCATATGTCTTATCATGCCATGTTTTTGGCATGCCTAACAACCTCTAGCATATTCTATATAGTCTTTAAGGATGATTGGCCAATAATAGGAATACCTTCGAAGTAACAATCTCATTTTCACACTAGGCTGATGGGCACCACAAATGCCTTCATGTACTTCAGCTATAGCCGTCAATGCCTCCTTTGGCCCTAGACATTCCAATAATAACCCATCTACGCCCCTTTTATATAGAGCATTACCATACACTATATATTGCATAGACTGTAATTTAATCTTTCTGCTGGCCTTCGAAGATGGGCCAGTCAAGTACTGAATGATTGGATATCTCCAATCTTGATCTTGTAAGTCATTATGATTGACTTCCAACATAATGCCCTTTTAACTAAAGGTGGTATTAATTTTTGTTACGTTGCTCGACTTATGTTCAATTGAGTGTCATCTCTTATTCTGAAATTCAAAGCCTTCTGAGCTACATCATTGGCTTTGCTATTCATGAACCTTGGGATATAAGTCACATTTGCTATCTGAAACTAAGAACGGAAATGTAAGGCAGCAACATAATATGGCAACATGCTTGCAACATAATTTGACATTTGAAAATTCCTTTTATTTAGTTGACTACCAATTGAGAATTTCCAAATATGTCAACTGCATGAGCTTGTAATCTAATAAGTATTTCAAGTCCCATTATTAAAGTTTCATATCCAGCTTGGTTATTGGAATAAGTGATTTCATCAACTCTGAAACCATTTGTGGTTTCTACCCCTTGTGGTGACTTAATTACAACACCAATTTCAATCAATCAGTCATTGGCCCTTGATCCATCAAACCACATTTGCCAGGGCTCAACATTGACCATGCCAAGATCCATTGTCTCTTCTTCTTTCGTTTGACACATGATCTGCAAAAAGTTAGCCAAGACTTGCTCTTTTACTGCTTTTTTTAGGACATATTCTAGATGAAACTCTGAAAGAGCCAACATCCATTTGCCAATTCTTCCTCTTAGCATAGGCTAGATAACAAGTATTTAACCAAGTCTGTGATTGCAATTACCAAGACGACAGTAGGCAAAGATAATATCTTAATTTCATTACTGCAAAGTACAATGCGAGGCACAACTTTTCTACAACTGAGTATTTACATTCACAAGAATTTAAAAACCTATTAAGGTAATAAACTGTTTGTTCCTTGCCTTCTTCATTGTCCTAGGCTAGGAAAACTCCCAATAAATCTTCTACTGCAATAATGTATAACTTCAAGGTTTATCTCTTCTTGGTGGCATCAATACTGGAGGTTTAGCCACGTAGGCTTTAAGTTCTTCGAAAGCAGCTTAATGCTCAGTTGTCCACACAAATTCTTCTTCATTTCTCAGCTTTAACAAAGAAGAAAATACTTTAGTTTTCTCTGCAGTGTTAAAAATAAATCTTTGAAGAAAATTAACCTAACCAAGGAACTTTTGTAGTTTTTTCTTACTTGATGGAGGTTTGGCCTCAATGATGGCTTTAGCTTTATTCTGATTAATCTGTATTCTCTTCTTGTGCACTACATACCCGCAAGAAGTTTCCAGCTGATACACCAAAAGCACATTTGAGAGGATTAAGCTTCAACTTGAACTTTCTCATTCTCTCAAAAGCTGTTGTCAAGGGAACCAGGTGCTCCTCCATAGACTAGGACTTCACAACAATATCATCAATGTAACACTCTAGGTATCCTCCAACGAGAACATGGAAGACAGTATTCATTGCCCTCTGATATGTTGCCCTAGCATTCTTTAAACCAAATGGTATTTTAACCCATTTAAAGGTGCCAATATTCCCAGGACACCTAAATGTTGTCTTATGGACATCTTCCTCTGCAATGCAGATCTGGTTATAACCAAAATGTCCATCCATCATAGACAAAATCTTGTGTCCTGCTGAACTGTCCACCAGTAAATCTACTATAGGCATGGGATACTCATCTTTTGAAGTTGCTAAATTCAGATTTCTAAAATCGATGCATAACCTCATTTTACCATTCTTTTTTACCACAGGCACAATGTTGGACAGCCATTCAATATATGTGGCTGTTCTAATGAAGCCTGCATTAAGGAGCCTAAGAATCTCCTCTTTCACCTTCTGAACCACTTCAAGACTCATCCGTCGTGGTTTCTGTTTGTATGGCTTGAAATTAGGCTTCATATGGAGCCTATGTTCCATTAATAACCTGTCCAATCCAGGCAGTTCATTGTACAACCAAACAAAACAATCCTTATATTGTTTTAAGACAACCAATAACTGGTTCTTGTCACAAGGACTTAACCAAGCACTGATGTAAGTGGGCTGTTGTACTGAATCTTCGCCCAGGTTGACTTCTTCTAAAGGGTCTTGTACTTGAGCACTCACTGATGCCCTCTCTTTACCTCCGTCCACCTTCGAAGCAACCCCTCTATTTTGTTTTGCTCCCACCTTTTCTGGTTCAACATCTTTACTTTCTTCTTCATAAACAAAATCTATCCATAAAGCATGTTCTCGTATTTCTTGGACTTTATTTTCAATTTCCAATGCATAGTATTTACCAAGAGCCAAAGGTATGGCCACTTGGTGCATCTGATCATAGCCAACTATTATGGCTTTTTGTTTTTTCCCTTGTACTTTCTGGACTATTGCCTTTATGTCCAATGTTGAAAATTCGATTAAAGCCAATGGGTTGGCTTGTTGGTCTTGATCTTTCTGCCTATAACCAGGTATCATCATCATCTTTGTTGACAAACTCTTCATTAGCACTTTCCTGCACTAAGTGCTTCAAGTGTATTACTTCCTCATTAGCCGTCACTTCGGCTACTCCATCAGGCTTCCTCAGCACACTGAGTGGTACAACCCCTTCAGTGTATAGCTTGGCTTCAGCAAAATCAGCACAAGCAATAAAAGGCTGCAGATCTGCATTGATTTCCTCTGTTTCTCCATTGCACAGAGCTATCATCATCTTCTGACGTAACGAGGAAGACACACACTTGTTGGTGTGGATCCAGTCCTTGCCAAGCAAAGCATTATACTTGGCATTATTGTCTATCACAAAGAATGCTGTCATGCAATCTCTGGTTCCCACACTCAGGTTGATGGGTAAAATACCCTAAGCCATTTGCTTGTCCCCAGCAAAACCAGCAATGGTTGTACTGGTGGGGATCAACCTAGGATTTCTCTTTCCCAGCTTCTTCAAAGAGGACTTCGGAAGTAGGTTTATTGCTGCACCATTGTCCACTAACACCTTATTCATCTCTATCTCATCGAAGTAAGCTCTAATATACAAGGGCTTAACGTGCTGGGTCATAGATATTGTGGGGTATTCAAAGGGATATTAGAGGTTAATAGTCACCTCATCATCTTCTCCGTCAGTTTCCATTAGCTTGGCCACTTCTGACTCATCTTGAATCATGCTGACCTGCGAATCTTCACTAGAAACTGGAATTGGGTCATTTTTCTGACCTTTCTGGTCCCTCTCTTCAACTTGGAATTCCTGTGGCAACACATATACCATGTTCACTGGTACTGGAGAGAATGAATCAAACTGTACTATTGGCTGCAATTGCTTTCCTCTCGTTTGGGCCTGTTCTAAAGCTTGAGAGGCATCCTCCATGCTACACTCTGGTACCTCAATGCTGGTGGTTTCCTTCGAAGCAACTCGTTTGTGATCTGCTCCTGTTAGCTTTTCGACTAAAAAGGTCTGTTCAGTCATAAAGGCTTAAAACATCTGATCTTCAGCCAATTTTTTCCTTTAGCCTAGTTCAACTTCTCCTTCTGTCTCACTGTCGCTTTCCATCAAGGCCTTTTCAAGACTTGCTAAGCTAGACCTTTCCTTGGCTTTCAGTTCAGTGTGAACCTTAGCCAACTGCTCTTTGCTAACACTTATTTTGATCTGAGGAGCCAGCTTTGGACTTTCTTTTTTCTCTGTCTGGCCTTTTGACTGGGCCAATGAAAAACTCTCTCCACTTTCCTTCAGATCCCTTTGGTATTAGGTGTACCTTCGCTGGATCTTCCTCTTTTGAGACCTATAAATTACTAGAACCATATCTGGTTCCTTTGTCTTTGGGTGTTTGAGTAATACCCAATTAATTTGAGCCACCAAGGAAGGTTTAATCATTCTGCCCTTGTCTCCAAAAACATTTCTCTGGGCAGGTATTTCCTTAGGCTTGTTCTGCATGACAAACTAGTTTGGAACCCCAGGTACCCATGAACTCACTAGTTTAGTTGCTAAACTTGCTTTCCCAGTCTTTAAAGCCACATTCGAAGCTAACTGTTAAAGCCAATCACTGGCTCTGGCACCCTGTATCGAGTCTAATTCAAGCCTTCTTTTAGGGTAATTGCCTTGCAGCTTGTTCGAAGTTGACTTTAGAGGCCAATCGTTGGCTCTGCTTTCCTAACTTAAGCCTAATTTAGGCCTTCTCTCAGGATAATTGCCTTCCATCCTGTAGTAATTGGGTGGTCTAAACTTATGTAGAGGTCTCTTACTCTTGGATTGCATTCTAGTGACTAATGGTCTAGCCAGATATGGTTGCTGTCTAGGACTAGTTGGGTATGGCCATCTATTGTAGGTGTTGGTTGGCTTAGGGCGTCTCTATACATCCTTGTAATGTTGTTTCCCATCAATTGGGAGCCCTCTCAGCCATTTGTAACTTAACTTGCACCTGGGACACATCCTTTGCATGACAGATGCCTCAAAAGAGTCATCGTCCAGTGCTTCCTCACTAGAGTCATCTTTTTGGTCTGTAAAGCTCTGTCCATTTACTGGTGCACTTCTAGTATCTTTCTTGAAAGTAGTCTGGCTGGCAATATGCATTTGCACATTAACCTCCTCCAATTCCTTCAAGGATAGTTTTTGGAAATCTGGCATATCAACATTGGCTGCAGCCTCCCCAATCTCTGGAAATGGATTAGTGTCAATCCCATAGCTTTCTCTGCCTTTGCTGGAAACTTTAGCCTCCTTTTTCGAATTTGTTCTTGGATCTTGTCCCGAAAAAAAATATAGTTTTTAGTTGAATAAGACCAAGAATTGTGTCATTTACAGTACATTTTTCCTTTAACTTCTTCTGGGGTAGGGATGTTAACTCCCTTTGGTAACTTTAGGAAATTTGTTGTAAGCAAATGATCAAAAATGTCATCTGCTTTTGTTAAATCAAAAGAATACTTTCTATGAAGGTCTTTCTTTTTAAACTGCTGGCCTATTGTACTGTCTTTTTAAATTAATGCCTCACAGGTCATAGGTTATTTTCCTACAATTTCTGCTACATCAATTTTATAATTAGGGTCCCTATAATAAGTCTTATATGATACATTACTTCGATCATGTTCTTCCTTAAGTAAATATTTATATCTAGACACCTTATAGGTTAATTCCTCTAAGTCTCGAAACTCAGTTGAATCGAACTTCTTTCGAAGCCTAAACTCCAAACCATTTTGAGCCAATCTCACAAATTCAGGCTCTGATAAAATGACCCTACACTTGTTCCATACTCATTTGAATCTGGCAATGAATTGAGTAGCCTTTTCATCAGGTTTTTGGCTCAGCCTTACCAAATCTACCATGGAAACCTCAGGTTCTGTTTGGAAGAATTAGGCATGAAATGCCTCTTCTATTTGTTGCCAAGTTTGGATAGAGCTAGGTGCAAGGTTAATATACCATGCAAAGGTTGCCTCAGTTAAAGAATTTGAAAAAAGTCTCAATTTCATATAATCATTATTGGTGAATTCATCACATTAGCCTGTAAACCTGGCAATGTGTTCTACTGTTGACTGGTTTCCATTTCCATAAAAAAGAGCAAAATCTGGTATTTTAAACCCCCTTGGGTATTCATGTATCCTATCCACCCATTCTGGGTATAGCTTTCTATATACAGGAGTCTGGACCCCCCGAACCATGGGTCCACACATCTCCCTGACAATATCAACAATTTGATCCCTAGGAACCATATTTTGTGCTTGCTGGACTACTACTGGAGGAGCAAACACAGGGTTTGGTGGAACATCGTGTGCTTGAGGTCCTCTTGGTCCATAGAGAGGTATATTTAGGATTGGCTATCCCTGTGGTACTGGTTGCTGTTGAGGGTATGGTTGACCTCTCTGGGCCTGTCCTGTGAAAGTGTTTGTAAGAGGAGGAACTGGTGTTATTTCTCTCCTAGGCGTAGGAAACCCTTCCAACCCCTCGGGTGTGAATTCGAACAGAGAATTAGTGAGCCCCCTTGTGCTAGGCATGGTTTCGAACATGGGATTTGGAACATTCTCATGCCATTTTCTTTTGTCAACCTAGATCCACCAATTTGTATGGCTTCGCTGTTAGGTAATGGCATATTTTGATTTACCAAAGGCCTCGAAGGAGGCTCATACCATGACTGATGTACAAGTGATGGTCTTTCATAATTTTGATTGCTAGTTTGACCATTAGTATGTTTAGTAATTTGCATAGGCTATTTATCTCTAGCCAATCTTTGCTGAAGAACATTTGAATTTTCTCTCATATGCCTTGTGATAGTTGGTTGATAGGAATTCATTCGATCCATGAAGGATGTTGCCCGTCTTTTCATTATATACATTAACTGCTGTCCCATGGTATCTATCAAGCCTCCCTACGGATTCATTGGCTGGGTAGACGGAACAATGGATGGTCCAATTCCATGGCCTCGTCCAATATTTTGAACATGTGGTGTATGTTCCGAAGTGCTGGTCTGTTCGATCATAGGTTTTGACGAGATAGGTGCTTCCATAGTTTGTGTTATTATATTATCCTCTGGATCAGGTACTTCTACCTCTCCCTCCACACTTTCTTCCAGGCGTTCATTTTCTCTTTGTCTCCTACATGTAGCCATTTTAGGGTCCCACTAGGCGTGCCAAAAATATATGTTGATTTTTTTGGCTTTCGAGGGTTAATTGTGTGTAAATTTAAACGTGCCAAAGGATTAATTAGTCCTTACAGAATTTATAATTGCCAATCAATTATCAAACGATTGTGTTGAAATTCTTTTAGCCTCAATGAAAGGACTTTTACTGGTGGCTTGTTTAGGAGAAAATTACGAATAGTAAAAAGTAAATATAATTCAGAAATCGAATCTCATTAAGCAAATGAAAACTTACAATGAAGTTACAATGACCCAGCTTCGACGAGGTTCACAGCAACAAACTACTGAAAAACTACTCCTAGGAATTGAAGTGCTGGAAATGTAAAATTGAAAAGAAATATGAAGTAAATAAATTGGTTTCTGGATCTGAGTCTGGGTCCTTCATTCTGGGGCCTTCCTTACTATTTATACTTCCCAGTGGTAACCGTCGAAGTGAGCTTCCAACCATCAAAGCGTCTTTCCATGATTGCTAAACATGGTCTCTCACAGTCAGTCTCACTACGCCACTCTTGCAGTTAGGCTTCCCTTCTAATTTCGAATTTAAATTTATGAGTAACCGTTAGGCCCATCATCTTGTATCTCTCGATTGTTCCAGTGTTACGCAGATCCATTATTATCAATACGAACTGCCACGTGTCCGACTTTGATTGGCAACTTATATTAACTCCCCAAATTGTCCTCTTTACGCCCGTGTTAAATTGTGATTGACTTATACAAAATATGTAACCAATACAAAGGTAATTGTTTAATTCTCTATAAAAGGAACATATTCTATCAGAATGAGGTAGCCGATCTCTCACACAAAACCTCCATTTATATCTTCAACCAACTAAGCCTCTAGTTGGCCACCTTGACTTTCGTGAGGGTTTAGTTCGTAAGAGAGATTATGAGTTCAACTCTCCCTATAGGAAGTTGAATTAAGGAGGACAGTATTTTATACTTTGCAAAGGGTGGAGAGACTAACTTTTATAGATACTAATCTAATAACTATAACTAACAATTGATTTTTACTGATAAAAAAAAAATTATTTATCTTCAAGAAACTTTATTCTAACTTAGATATTGGACAAATCTTCAACATTTAAATATTACACAAATAAAGAACAATCTAATAGCTATAACAGTATAGTAAAATTCAACTCAAGTTTTAAAACAATCAATACAAATTATCCTCTCTTTTTTCTTTTTTCTTTTTTCTTTTTTTCCCTTTAATACATAGAATTACAAAAAATAATGTGTAGTAATATATTTGAATTTTTTTTCTCATTAGATTGGAGACTGAAAAATATAACCACGTAGATTTCTCGTGCTTCACCAGTACAGAGAAATTTAAGAGTGAGTATGGTTTAATTTAATTTAATTTTAAAATAAATCAAGAAACATACATCATGAGCATTATTTTATGAGAAAATTCGAGTTATTACCATTTAAATAATCACTGGGTGGTGAAATTTCTGGTAATGGTGCCTACATGTATCAACCTTATCGTCGTTCCATTGGTCCAAACATATAAAGATAAAATATATATAAATAATGTATAATTGAAATCAAACATGATGGCCAATCCTTTGGATTTACACAGCAGCACAGTGTAATAATTTTGGCTGGTGTATCTGTATATCCTCCTCCTCCTCTCCTCCTCCTCCTCCTCCTCCTCCACATTCAACAACTTCACTCACTTTTGCGATCAATGCTAAGGAGAGAACTAATAGCAGGGTCGGCCTGATTTTTCGAGGGTATAAAGCGAAACAAAAACGAAGATTTATATTCATAAAAAAAAAAATCACTTTATTTCATATCACTATCGTCGATTGATATCAAAATAGATATCAAAATATATTCGTACCAAAAAAAAAAGTTATCAAAATTAGAAAAACTTTATTCAATTAAAATGTATTGGATATGTATTGAATTAGAATAATGTTATATATATCAATTAGTGAACTAACTGTGATGTGGCAAAATTTTAGAGGTTTTGAATATTTATAATTTGTATAATGGGTGGGATCAATAATAATGTCATAAGATATGTTAGTACACTAATTAGTATACTAATTGGTGCAGGTAGCATCACTGATTGAATTAATTGTTGTTTATTAAATATGTTGTTTATGAGTGTGGTTGCGTTGTTGTTTATTGAATATGTTATGTATGAATGTGATTAAGATTGAATTAATTATTTATTCCACTAAAATCTGATAAATAAGAAAAGTAAAAAAAATTAAAGCAAATTTATTTATTCCACTAAAATCTGATAAAGAAATAAAATAAAAATAAAAAACTAGGGGGCCCTATTTTGGACCATTAACATTTTGTATGTGTATGTAATGTTTCTCAAGGGCCACCAACATTCCAAGCCACACTTATAAACAAATATGGGCTCAACAAAATATTTTTGAATCCTTTAAATTGGTTCTAAAATAACAAAAATAATTTAGGCCTATTTATATTTATAATATATTAAAATACTTTTCTAAATTTGGGCCATATTTTGGGCCGATTTTTGGCGCCTAAGGCACAGCCTCAATGGCCTTTGCCCGGGGCCGGTTCTGAGTACATACAGAACACCTGGTCGACTCGTGTTGGGTGTTGTTGGGGCTGCATTTTGGTCTCAGTTCACTACCATGGCTGGTAGTAGTAGCCGCAAATCTTTCTTTGCCTCTGCTGGGCAAAAGGGTTCGATTGATCAGGTGAATCTATACTCTTTTGTAGTGTCCACTATGAGGTTTTGTTGATTTTCTTGATTAATTTGGTTTCTGGGTCTTCTTAGATTGTGAAATTTGATGATGGGTATTGAGCAAAAGAAGAAATTTGATGATGGGTTGGTGCCAAAATGGGGAAATACAGTGGGCAGAGTTATTAAATTTTGATTTGCCATGATTGTGAAATTTGATGATGGGTATTGGGCAAAAAATGAAATTTTATGATGGGTTGGTGCTAAATTAGGGAAATACAGTGGGTGGATTTAATTAAATTTTGGTGTGCCATCCTTGCTGGGGTTTGTTGAATTTGATTAACTGTGTTTACCTGCTGTGTTTATCAAATTTTGAGGTTTATGATAATGGGTCGATGACAAAGCAAAAGAAAATCAAATTCCATGTTTTTGGATTTGGAATTTGATGTGTTGTTTACTCCTGATGTCAGGATTTGGGGATGACAGTTACAACTTTCAAATGGTATTTGTAATGTGAAAATTTGAGTTTCTCCCCTGATGGAAGCAAAATAGGAGAATACATCGACTAACTTGAGATTTTCATGCCAATAATCAGTTGGAATTTAGAATTTGTGATCCAATTTTATATTTTATCATACCAATTAGATTTCAGATTATTTTGTTTCACGCCACTAAATCTTTTAGTGGCCCAACTTCTTTCTGATTCATTATTGTGGTCACTTGTTATTGAACTTCTTTAATTTCATCAATTTTTAAGGTGTTGAAGAATGTGGCATGGCCAGAACAAATTCCATTCAAGGAAGTGGATTTTCAACGCTCTGACGAGTACAAGCTCTGAACTAATTTCTTTCTAGCATTTGTATTCCTTGTTAACTTTTTCCCTCTCGTGAAAAGGTTTTCAATGACACTATTGCATACCTAACACACCATCACTTCACTAAATTTTTTTGAACAAGTTTAACTACAAGAATTTCAATTCCTGATCTTGACGAATTAGAGACTGCATCATGACCATGTTCCAGGTCCACAGATAACAAGTTTTAATGGTATTTCCATTAACAAGCATTGGTTTGTTAAAACAATTGAAATGTTTCATTTATGGTATCTTATATATTTGAACCGATATAAGTATGTCCCTTTTGTATGTTGTATTCTTCCACTTTTATTTATCATGGTAAATCTCACCTAATACAATTTCATGCCATGTATGCTAGAATTTCAGTTTGAGTAGTGATATTTCATTAGAAAACTGTCACAATGGTTTGAATTTAAAATAATTCTTGTCAATATAAGTTGTTTTATTCGAGCTGTTCGCTTTAAATTGAATCTGCGTGCTGTTTTTGGGCTAAATGATTTGAGTTAGTTTTTCATTCTACAAGGCTACAACATTATATATGATTTTTCCAGGTCACCAGATAAATCATTCTATGAATCTCCACGCTTTGTGACACATATTGATGATCCAGCCATTGTTGCTCTTACTAAGTATTATTCAGAGGTTTTTCCTCCTAGTGAAACTCCAGGAGTAACTATCCTTGACATGTGTAGCAGTTGGGTAAGACATTTGTGATGTTTGCATCATTCTGGTTTTATGTTGTTGACTTTTTATTTTATATTATCATAACCCCATTCTTATACTTTATCTAGGTCAGTCATTTCCCAGCAGGATACAAGCAAGACCGGATAGTAGGAATGGGTATGAATGAAGAAGAGCTTAAACGGAATCAAGTGAGATCATGCTTGTTCTATCATTCCAATAATCCTTAATGTCAGTTTTTAGTGTGCACATATCAAAATGAGTAGTCTATGTACAAACATTTGGATGTGAATTTGGTAATAGGGAAGGTTGATTTATCAGAGTTGCAACGATCACATTGTCCTTGACTATTGCTCCTCTTTTATGATCGTTCTTAGTTATGAAAAGTTCACTAATAAAATGTGTAGATACATGGACCCACCCAATCACAGTTGTCTCCATGACATCTTCACATCACCCTCATGAGGTCATGCGGACCACTCACACCACGTGGTAAGAAGAGAAACCAAGCCCTAACTGGGAGGTCAGGGGGTCAATCCTTGCCAAGGCAAAGATTGATTATTTCTCCCCTCATTATGGGGGCTTTGTTTTATTTGGTTTATTTCCTCCCATTATGGGCTTTTTCTTATGTTGGTGGTTTGTATTGGGTTGGTATTAGTTGTTGGACTATGATTGTCCGTTTGATGTAATTCTCTTCTCATATTTTTATATATCCTATTGATTGATAACAAAAAAAAAAAAAAAGGGGGTCATGTGGACCACTCACACTCCACATGGTAAGAAGAGAAACCAAGCCCCTCAAAAGTAAAAATCTTGCTTCTTATACCTGGAAAGTAGTTTATCAGTATGAATTGAAAGGTGATGCTTCATTTGTACACAAGAAACAATTATGATATGGATATGTAGGTGTTAACAGACATAGGTATTCTTAAATTATAAATGCTATAAATAATTTTGTGTTACGTCATACCTTCTTTTTGACCACCGAAGGTGTAACCAAACCTGCATTGCACATGCTCGTGGTATTTTTGTATTGTTCAGATGAAGAAACTCATAATTTTTTATTTGATTATTTGTAGGTTTTGACCGAATATGTTGTTCAAGACTTAAATGTTAACCCTAAACTTCCCTTCGAAGATAATTCCTTTGATGTTATTACAAACGTTGTAAGTACATCATTTCCTTTTTTGTTTGCCCCAAAATGAATATCTGCTTTCTTTGCTTGTTTTCATGTGATATCTATTTGAAATTGCAATTTCAATACTTGTATATCGACAGTTCAGTGAGTTTCCATTTATGAGCAATGGTTGGAGAGTAATCTTTACATAGTAATCAATTGGGGCCTGGGCCTCTATAAAAGCGTATATTCATTAATGATATCCAAATCCCAACTATTAAATCTATCTTATTCGAAGTTATGGAGTACAATGATTATAATTTGGTAATGATTTGATAAAAATTTTAATATTAAATATGAAAACTACAGTTTGAATTTTAAAAGACCTATGACCCATCATGCTGGTATCTCTAAATGCAACAAAAAAAAGTCATGTAGTCCACCAACGTGGTTGTTACTTAAACTGCTTGGAGCACTGTAAATGAACAAGAAACGGCCAGAATATGGGCTTACTGTATTACAAGTGATCTCTTCGTTTGGTGTTATGGGGTTGATCTTGATTGATAGAGGTTGAGGGTGGAAAGAATGGAAATGGGATCAAGGGAAGCCACATAACATCCCCTAGTCTAGGAATCGAAGCTTCTGTTTCTATGTTAATCCGACTTAAGTGAAAGATCAAATGCTTCCCTTGATAAGCTTCATAAAAATCTTGATATGGCTCATGCTGTGAAAGTTTCGAAGAAAGAAGGGAGAAGAAGAGAAGGGGTGGGGGGAGTGATGGTCGTCAGTCACAGAAATCATAGCAGGTTATGCGATCTTTTCTCTTTCTTTCTTTTTTATTTTTTTATATATTTCTTCTTTCTATTATAATAATAGTTTGAAGGACAATCTCAATTTGCAGTTTCTAAATTTTCTTTTAGGAATTATGAAGACAGACACATATGGCCCAAATTACCACCCAGTGTAATGCTATGGTATACATTTGATTTCTTTGCATCTTGTAGGTTAGTGTTGACTACCTGACAAAGCCTATTGATGTTTTCAAGGAGATGTGCCGGATTCTTAAGCCTGGTGGCCTTGCTATAATTAGGTGATGATTTGTGCATTTTGAAATAAGTTTAAAAAGAAAAGTAATTAAAAAAAAAATATTTAACTCATCTTTTTTTAATGTTCCTTGAAACCTTGAAGAGTTTGGCAAGGTTAACTTTCCAACCACTTCCAGCTTTCTTTCCTACCAGTAACAATTTCTTAACATGGATGGACATTAACACCAAGCAATATGTCAAGTTCAAAAACATGCTAGTTTTTTGAACGTTTTGACCTTTGATCTCAAAACAATCTAGTCAAACGTACTACTGATGAAGCCAAGGAGTAAGGGAACAGAGTGCTATTGGTAATTCATGTTGTTTTATTTTTGTACATCTTTTATGTGAATTTCACATATTGTGTTTGTAAATCAGCTTATCCGACCGCTGCTTCTGGACCAAAGCAATCTCAATATGGACAATAACCACTGATGCTGGTCATGTTTTGATTGTCGGATCATATTTCCATTATGCTGGAGGGTTTGAACCTGCTCAGGTAACAAACATCTCAAATTTGTTCAACTGCACAGCAAATGTTCTGTCTTAAAAGTAAATATTTACTCCTTTTCAACAATAGCTTGATGTTGGCACATGAATGGGAAGGAGGCATTGTTATCCTCCCTTTTCCCAAATCAACATAGACATGACAACATCAGAACCGTCAACAGTTCACTATTTGCACTTTCATTACAATATGAGGGCATTTCATTAACTTTGTGGTGTTGTTGGGTAGTGTGGATCCTAATAAGTACTAACCACCTGAATTTTGGAGTATTGGTATTTTTGGTAGTTCATTGTTCTACCATGTTGCCACAATACTATGAATTTGTTGTTGAAATGTTGCATCTCTTTGTATTGTATTTTAACTCTTTCATATCATGGTGAAACTACAACGACATTGGATGTAGCTATATTCTGAGGTGAACCATGTAAGTCTTTGTGTTTTTGTATTCTTGATTTAGATTTTTGTTTTTATTCTTGTTTGTGTTTTTTGTCTCACCAATCCTGATTTGATGTATAACTCCTAACATGTGTGTCTATGTGCGTGTTGGGTGTGCACTCACATACATATATGCGTACATGGAAGAGCAGACCTGAGATTTTTCCCTTAGTATGGTATGAAGTAGAAGTAGGGTTGATCACATGATTGGAAGAATCACAGCACACTGGCTGTGTTATGCATGCTCAAAGAACATAGTTACAGTTACCGGTTGAAGAGGGCAACTCTGTTGGGGTTTTGAAACACTTCTGTCTACAGTTTTAGCATACCAAATGGAGATTAAAAATCGTTGAAAACCTGTTGCTCCACATTTGGATCTCTCTTCTTTTCTTTTTATCATCCAACACCATTTCTATGGTACGAATAAATTTTGTGATAGGCTGATTTTTGAGTTAAGCAAGTGTCAAACTCTCTCATATGTATTTGCTAATTTGTGTGCAGGCTGTGGATTTATCTCCGAATCCGGGACGTTCAGATCCAATGTACATTGTGTATTCTAAAAAATTAGCAGCCACAGCCTGAAGAGAGTAGCACTAAGTATGGTGGCCATATGTTTTCAGGAAATGGTTAGTTTGAGTTACTAATATTTAAAATTTTGAAATTTCCAATGTGTATTTTTTCAATTGTGTATTTATTTGCATATGGGCCAAAGGTTATCCATCTTTTTTTAGTTATTTAATTTTTTTTTTTTATTATAATAGATAGGAGAATAATTACAATCATAAGACATATTTATATAACTGAACCGACCATCATGATAAGACATATTTGCATTTCACGAATATTTCATCCACCTTTTTCTATTTCTTTTTCCAAATCTCTACCTAACTTCATAAACCAAACATGGCATTAGAGTTGATAATTATTGTTTCTTCTCCAATTGGTTCTCCGAAAAAAAAAAACGAAAAAGTTATATTTTTTATGAAGAATTTTTTTTAACCAAACTAAAGACTTTCTATTTTTGACTTTTTTTTTTTAGACACTCAGAAAGTTGCTTAGAGATTGCTAAAAAGTTGCTTATTTGGCGCACGAGACTTCCAATAGGATCTCTTATAGTATTTAATTACTTAATTGTTTTGCTTTTTTGTTATTAATTTTAATAATTTTAGATCTTAGAAGCATATATTAAAATGTTTGCTACACTGTCGGTGAGGTCAGTGCCTGTGGATATGAAATCTCTTCACAAATTCTATACACCTTGAAATGCACAATCTTATAAGCTTTTTAGAAATACTATATAGTTTTTTTTTAATGGGTGCCAAATTAAATCTGAATGATAAATTCGTCCAATTATATTAATTTAAAAATTGCTTAAATCCATTGAAATTTATAAATTGGGTTAAATGGGTTACTACTTACCTACTCAATTAAA
>JAPPVO010006472.1:0-20221 GCA_030407325.1 Camellia japonica | reverse complement strand
ATTCTCAATCCCCTCCTCACTATCAAACCCAATCCCCTCCCTATAACCCCAAACAAACGGGGCCTAGGAGTATTGAGTTATGAAGGCCTCAGCCATTCCTCCCAACTTCGCTTAACGGAATCTTCCAGTTTTGCATACCAAATGGCCGCTACACCCGACAGGGTCCAGCCAAACAGAGAAAGTTTCTGTAATCTGGAGATGCCCATCGGCCTTAGTATATCTGAAAACAGCCGCAAATGCACCATAGGATCTCCAGACCCGTCGAAACGGTCTATGTGCGGTATTTTAAACTGGTCCGGCAGAGTCATGGCTGAGTCGGTATACCCATCCTCAATATCTGGAATGGACTTCACACCCTGAGACTTCTTGAACAGCTTTTCAAGCTTGCTCACTTTTAATGCTGTGGGGTCCACCTCGAACTCAAAGGGAGAATCCAGTAAGTTAGTGGGTGTTTTGGATAGCTGGGGTAGAGCCGGGGGCGGAGCTGGCCCCGTTGGAATGTCCGTATCATCCTGGACGTTAGCTGTCTCCCCAAGTATTGGAACTCTTGGTGGGGGAGGAGGTTGGTGCGAAGCAGACGCCCCGGTTTGCTGCTGTAGCCTAGTAATTAACTCTATCTGTTGGGTCATGACCTCGGCCTGTTGTTTGGCAAATTCCGTTTGACGGGCAGCGTCCTGCTGCATAATTTTCATACTTTCCTAGAGCTGACGCATCATCTCTTCTAGGCCTTCCATGTTGTACTGGTTTATTTGAACAAAGGGTATATCTGTCCCTGCAGTAGAAACTGAGACCTCAGCCTGACTGTTCACTGATGGGGTAGACCACTGATCTGGCGACCGCTGTATTGATACACTGCGCCTTACTGACCTCTGTTTGGTAACCGGGGGTAAGGAATGGAACACTGGTTGTCCGTCTCTCAGATCCTCGGATCGATTAAGTCTACGACCTCTAACGCAGAGTGCTCGGGGAATATCTTCCTGGTCGGACACAATTGTGCTAAACTACCTTGCAAAAAGATAAATAAAGCATAATAAGGAAACAATGAACAGAAAAACGGACAGCATAACAGCTTAAATAAAGACAACACACAGTTGGTAAATACAAGATGGAAAAACTGATCTCAACCACCGATCACTATTCCCAAATCACTGCCCCAATCTGAATCTGATACCCGTACGTAAAATTGATTTCCAAATACTGATGCCCACAGGCCTGATACCCAGACTTGCAAACTGATACATGCATTCTCTGTAGGGACACACTCTAAAAGCACAGAATCAAGCAAGTAAGAGCCAAAAACACCCCTATGGAGGGGTAGGGTTTCCCTGTCCTAGTTTCGTCAAGAACTAGGGTTTCACTACGCACACAGTGGTTTCAAACAACCTATAATCGGGTAAGCAACCTATCCTAGCTTGGAATAGTCACTACAGTTTCCGATATGCACTAGGTCGAATGGTCAAAAAGGGTGCCCTGGTAAAAACTGGGGTTTGTGATCCCGTCGTGGCAGAGCCCGCAACCGGTCAGCCTTATGGGACGCTTTCTCAAAGCAAGCCTCCGGCAAACCATTCAGGAATAACATAAGACAAACACGGTATCCTAAGCGCACCAATGCAAATGCAATGCAAAGAGACACATAAGTGTAATCGAAACAAGATATCATGAGTTTGAGTCAAGTTCTCTAACTCCCCAGCAGAGTCGCCAGAAACTGTAGACGCGCCCCAGGGGCCTCATGCTACAGTTCGGACTCGAATGTCACGGTTCTTAATCTGATCTCACAATGTGCGATGTGAGATTGATAAATCACCAAAGAGTCCAAATCCGTCAAATCGTTTTGGAAAACTGATTTTTAAGAAAGAAGTGCCAAACATGGACTGTTTTGCCAGATACCGAGTCGCCACCTAAATGTTTTATTTTTGGGGGAATTTAGGAAACCCTGACTCGTTGCCTGAGGCCACGTGTCCGTCATCACCAAAGTTTCCTCGGCTCAGGAACTTGGGTACGATTGGGGAAGGTCATCTATGAGCACCCCCGCTCGCCCGATCATAGATCGGCCTGTACTAAGCATGATATTTTGTTTTTGAAAACGCATGTGTTCATGATCCGGTTTATTAGCTAATCTTACTACGTGATGCGCACAGCATACAAGTATAGACTAGATCACCTAAATTGGAACAAAACATCTCATGTTTGTTTGTTTGAAAATGGTTTGAAGGTGCTACTCGCAAGTAGGCTAAGACGTGGATTTGCCACCCTCAAGTGGGCTTAGAAAAACATGATTTTGCCACTCTCAACTGGGCTTAAAACTCACATTTCGATGAATTGTTCCAATTCAAGTAATCCAACGTTCACCCACAGACATTCAGGCAGTTATATCATATAAGCAATTAGCCTCATGGCAAGCATGCTATCATGGCATTGTGTAATCACACTCATGCAAGATGCTAAAGCAAAATACTTACCTAGTACTCCGAGCCAAAACAACAACTAGTTAGTAATCAATGCATGATCCCAGTTCATGTTAAGATGGCTAATGCAATGTATGCAAAATGCAACTAGAAATAGGCTCGGCTATTCTAAGATGGCATATGAAATGCAACTTGATAACATGTATTCAAATTGGTATTGAAATACAATGCAGTTAGTATGATGTAAAGAGCCCTGTGCATGCAAGATAAATGAATGAATGCAAATATGCGAAGCATAAGTATGCTAATTGAAACATGCCCTAAACTAACCATCAAAAGTAGGTCAGTAAAAGGGAGAAAGATGTGGGGTTGGAAGACATTCACACACTCACGCACACTTATTACAAAACTCGCCCTCTCAATGGAGGGTCCGAAAGAATAATACAAATTAACTAATTAATTAACTAACTAACAAGCTAATTAATTATTACACAACACTTAACTAATTAAACAAATTAATTAAGCTACTAAAGAAGTAAAGAAGCCTCGGGAAGAGGGACAAATGCATGCTCGATCGGCTTTGCTCAGAAATCCATCGCCATGCTCATGCTGCCTCGGTTTACACTGCTTTGCATCTCTGAAAACTTCACAAGTCTCAAGGGTGCTTCTGAACCACTCCCTGAGTGTTGTGGGAGGTCGTCGGCCAAAAGGCAAGGCCATCGGCCAAGTGGAACTGGTCATCGACCATTTGTGGGGATATCGGCCAACAATGCATAGCCGGCCGGCACTGAAGATGGCCGACCGACCATCTCTTCCTGCATAATCCTATTTTGCTACAGCAAAGGACAAACAGAGCATGGCAATGCATTTACAAGACAATGTATGCACTGCCACTCTTCCTATCATGTCATGAACTCAAAGGAGTATTGTTCTCGACCCTCAGGCCATCAATCACATCTCTCGATGCATGATGGCCAAAGGAGCCAAGTGTGCACATTAATGTGAAATGGATGTGCAAAACACATATGAATGCTTCACACTCTATCATTTTGGATCAAGAATGTCGGCGACCGAGGATTGAGGTACATTTCGTCACTTCAAGTACGAAACGTGCCTCATTCCTCGTGTTTGGTTTAACACCCCAAACCAAACACAATGCAATGCATGCAAGTATGCCAAATACAATGCAATGCAAAGCATGCAACCAATGCGATGCAATATGAACATGCTAACTCAACAAGCATGCAAACATGCAAGGGATGTGACAACATTCAAGCATGTAGCAACATGTGAGGCAGACATATAGCAACATGTTAAGCAATTTTAAAAGGAGAATGCATGCCAAATGCATTACAGCTTAAGCATGCAACAACATGCCATGGACCAAGTATACAACAATGCGCAATTGAACTAGCATGCTACAACATGCAATTTCACCAAATATGCAACAAGCATGTGACAACATGCAAGCAAGCATGCAACAACATGCGGGATGGTCTTAAACCAAAATGGACAGCTCTCAAATAGGTCCAAATCAGTGGCCAAAATGCAATGGGAATGAGGACAAATGCACATACAAACATGCATGCCAATTGGCCTAACACTTAAGCATAAAAGGCAACTTTTAAGCACGCTTAAAAGGAATGAAAAGCATGCAAATGTGACAACATTACATGCTTGAAACGATGCTAGGAGTGATGCCAAATCACGTAAACAAGTCAAGCATGGCATGCCTAAGGCCTAAAGCCTAAGACTAGTCAAGGGACTTGAACCAAAGCTACCCAAAACAAAGAGCATATGTCAAGCATAACCCAAAACAGTCCTAAATCATGGCAAAGTGAGCCTAAAACATGCAATGACCAAAGCCAAAACAAGCTAAAACAAAGGGGCAAAACATGAGGCATTCAAGGCCACAAAAAAGATGTTACACTACACCCAATACAACCAAACATGGCATGATTTAAACAACCAAAATCAGAGTTATGGCATGTTAAAACAAACTCAAAAACCCACTTAGATGGCATCTAAATGACCTAAGCATAGAGGCATGCACAATGACTCGATCATGGAGCATAAGACACCAACTCTTCAAGGCATTGAAAGGATGACAAATGCAAGCATACAAGCATGAAATATGGACTGAAATAACATGACAAATGATTCCAAATCACTGAAATGGCCTAAGTAAAGCATGCTAGTGACTCCAACACCTAAGGCTAACAAGCTGGATTGCATGGTAGCTATACAAAACAATGTAAGAATGACCAAAAAAATGAAAAACAGAGCTTTAGCATGTTAAAACAAGACTAGAAGCTTTATGAAGTTAAGCCAAAATCATGCTAAAATAGCATGTCACAACATGATGCATGTTAGGCCAAATCATGGGATTACAAGGCAAGTATATGATGCATGTAAAAGACCACTAAACCAACTCAAAACAGAGGTATAAAATGACAAAATAACACTAAATACCTACTGAAATTGTGCTAAAACAAACTAAGCATACATGCTACCATACTAAGCCCTTAACACAAGCATATGAGGCACAAGGAGAGGGGGGTGTCACTCTCCTATTCAGTGCCGGCCCTGGGCATGGGCCAACAAGGCCATGGCTTAGGGCCCCTCAAAATAGACTAAAAAAAGGGGGCCCCTTCTATTATGGTTTAGTGTAATATATTAGTATGTTTTAAGTTTTAAAAAAAATTAAAGAAGACTGAAACTAACTTAAAATAAATTGATCCATTAAAAAATTGAAAGACCCGTTAAAAAAAATTAACATTGTTATCCATTGAAAATAGACCCAAAAAAGGGTCCTCCTATTATAGTTTATTGTAATATATTAGGTATATTTTAAATAAAAAAAAATTAAGAAGATCCAAACTAACTTAAAATAAATTGACCCATTAAAAAATTGAAAGGCCTATTTAAAATAATTAGCATTGTTATCCAATGAAAATGATTTTGCAAAAAAACTAGATTATGCAAGTATGATTGATTTATTTACTTCTAAAAATGCAAGAAGAGCGAGGATCAAGCAACACTTATTAATTGTTGTAATGTAATACTAAGTATTTTTTATGATTTTGACACAAATATTTTGTCTTTTATCTTCATTTTTTTTTTCATTTTCTTTTCATTCAATGAAAAAAAAATGTGAAGGGCCCCAAAAATTTATTAGTTGATTATTGGCTTTGGGCCCCGAAAATCTCAGGGCCGGGCCTGCTCCTATTCAAGACCTCAAAATCACTTCTCCACCACTGAAAATCCTTTGGATTTCAGTGGTGAGAAGGTCAAAATGAGATGGTTCCAAAGCTCAAAAGGAAAGGCACAAAACAAGGCCAAACAAGGCCTGAGAGGGGGTAGACAACCCCCAACCAAAAAGTGACCTTAAACAATCATCTTAAGCATACAAAATCAGGACTTTTTATAGTTTATATCTAAGCTTAAAACAATATGCAAGATAGGCTAAAAGCTCATGCAAGAATGGGGAATAAAGATGATAGTTTCTCACCCTTGAAGAACCTCTTCAAGAGCACCACTCTAGCACCTCCTTCTGATCAAAACCAACTCAAAAACTCTAGAATCAACTCTTCTAGTGCCTCAGCAACCAAGGATAGTGTAATGGTAGGTGTTTATGTGCAATAGTAAGAACAAAACACACTTTTGAGCTCAAAAACAAACACAAATCTAGAGAGAGAGATATAGAGAGAGAGAGAGCTATATCTAACTTGTATATCAGATCTCTAGAACCCTTGTAAAGGGAAAGGAAGCTCTCCTTTTATAGAAATTCAATTTTGCAAAGCTTCTTGGAGAAGCTAAGCAAGGCTGAAATCCCTCCATACATGTGTATGGAGGGGGGTAATTATGCGTGCCAGCTGGCACAAAATATCTGCCAAAAGCAGATGGAAAGGGGTCGGCTGGAAAATATGGTCGATTGACCAACAAAGGTGGCCGACCGACCAAATACAATGCCGATCGGCCAACACTTTTGGTCGGTGGCAAGAAATAGGGGCCGGGGCTTCATGCCTTGGCCGGTGGGTTGAGGGGATGGCCAACGAGCCACCCTCTTCCCTTAGAAGCAAAAACACAAGTGTTTGGTCCACAACCAAGCACAAAATAGTCAAGTTGAGAGATCTCGAGGCAAGGCGCGCGGCCGAGACCTCTGGGAACTTAAAACGAACACGAGCATGGATGATCACCGAGTGTTCGAACGGTGACGTCCAAGTCTTGAGAACGGTCAAAAATGGGGTGTCTACAGTATTCAACTCTTTATGAAAAGCAAATTCTTATTTATCATTTGAATATTCTCATGTTCTTTTACTTAACATTTATTCTATTCCTTGTATTTCCCATATGGTTAGAAAATAAGGCTTCAAATATCTGCCATTAATCTTTTTAGGATGTACATATCCATTCAAATTTCTCAAATTGTATACTCCAAAAGGCAAGACTTTATGAACTTGATATGGTCCTTCCCAGTTAGGTGACCATTTGCCAAACTTACGGCTTTTAATCCCTATTGGGAGTATTGTCTTCTATACCAAATCACATTCATCAAAGCCAATGTGTTTGACTTTTTTATTATAGTTTTTGGCTGCTTTTTTTTTTTGGAAAAGAATGCTATTTAATGCCAGAATTCTAGCTTCATCTATACTTTGTAACTCCAAGCACATACTCTGATGGTATTGCTCAATATCTAACTGGTCTTGGCATCTCACCCTCAAGGACTTAACGTTAATTTTCACATGCATCATGCCCATATACTAAGGCATAAGGAGTGATTCCTGTACTTGACCTTGGAGAGGTTCTATAAGCCCACAATACATCCAACAATAAGTTATGCCAATCCCTAGGATTGTCTTCCACAACTTTTTGTATTCCTTTTTTCAAAGACTTATTGGATGATTCAGCTTGACCATTGGCTTGTGCATAATAGGGGGTGGAATTAACAAGGCTAATTCCAAACTCTGCCACAAAAGACTTTACCATTTTCCCATCAAATACAGCCCCATTATCAACAGTTATAGTCTGTGGGATACCAAATCTATGGATTAAATCCTTAATGAATCCAATGACCTCAGTTTGGTCTACAGCCTTGTATGGCTTAGCTTCGACCCACTTAGTGAAGTAATCAGTGGCCACTAAAATGAAACAATGATGCTTCGAAGAGGGTGGGTGTATTTTTTCCATTATATCCATGGCCCATCCTCTAAATGGCCAAGGCTTCACAACTGCATACAGGTCAGTTATGGGTACATGCCTTATTGTGCCATGTTTTTGGCATGCCTGGCAACCTCTTGCATATTCTATGCAGTCTTTAAGGATAGTTGGCCAATAGTAGGAATGCCTTCGAAGCAACCATCTCATCTTCACACCAGGCTGATGAACACCACAAATGCCTTCATGAACCTCAGCCATAGCTGTCAATGCTTCTTTTGGGCCTAAACATTCCAACAATAAACCATCTCCCTCCCCCCCTTTTGTAGAGAGCATTACCATACATCATGTATTGCATAGATTGCAATTTAATCTTTCTGCTGGCCTTCGAAGATGGACTAGCCAGATACTGCATTATTGGATGCCTCCAATCTTGTTCTTGTAAGTCATTATGATTGACTTCCAGGACCACATTCCTTTTATTTAAAGGTGGTATTAATTTCTGATATGTTGTTTGGTTTATGTCCCTTTGAGTATTATCCCTTCTCTTGAAATTCGAAGCTTTCTGAGCCACATCATTAGCTTTATTATTCAAGAACCTTGGGACATGAGTTACATTTGCTATTTGAAATTGAGAAAGCAGATGCAGTGCAACAACATAGTATGGCAACATGCTTAGACTTTGACATTTGAAAATCCCTTTCACTTGGTTAACTACCAACTGAGAATCTCCAAATATGTCAACTGCATGAGCTTGTAATCCAATAAGTATTTCCAGTCCCATTATTAAGGCTTCATATTCAGCTTGATTATTGGAACAAGTACTTTCATCCACTCTGAAACCATGTGTAGTTTCTACCTCTTGTTGTGACTTAATTACTATACCAATCCCAGTTAAACCATTGGCTTTTGATCCATCGAACCACATTTGCCGTGGTTCAACACTAGCCATACCAAGTTCCATTATCTCTTGGCTTTCTATTGAGATGGATGGTCTGCCAAAAAATTAGCTAAAACTTGTCCTTTTACTGCCTTTTGGGGAACATATTCTAAATGAAATTCTGATAAGGCTAGTATCCATTTGCCAATTCTTCCCCTCAACATAGGTCTAGATAACATATGCTTAACCAAATCTGTGGTTGCAATTACCAAGACAGTTGTAGGCAAAAGATAGTATCTTAATTTCATTGCAGCAAAATACAATGCAAGACACAACTTTTCTAGAGCTGAGTATTTACATTCACAAGAATTTAGAAACCTACTAAGGTAATAAACAAATTGCTCCTTGCGTTCGTCATTGTCTTGGGCTAAGAAAACTCCCAATGAATCTTCTGCTGCAGCTATGTACAACTTCAAGGGCTTATCACCTTTGATGGCATCAGCATTGGGGGTTGGCTAAGTAGGCTTTGATTCCTTCGAAAGCAGTTTGATACGCTGCTACCCACACAAATTCCTCTTCATCTTTTAGCCTTAAAAGGAAGAAAATACTTAGTTTTCCCTGCAGTATTAGAAATGAATCTTCAAAGAAAATTAACCTGTCCAAGAACTTTTGTAATTCTTTCTTACTTGATGGAAGTCTGGCTTCAATGATGGCTTTGGCTTTATTCTGGTCAATCTGTATTCCTTTCTTGTGTACTACATAGCACAAGAAGTTTCCAGATGATACGCCAAAAGCACACTTAAGAGGATTGAGTTTCAACTTAAACTTTCTTATTCTTTCAAAAGCTGCTTCTAAGTGAAACAAATGCTCCTCCATGGATTGGGATTTCACTACAATGTCATCAATATAACACTCTAAATACCCTCCAATGAGGTCATGAAAGATAGTGTTCATAGCCTCTGATATGTAGCCCCAGCATTCTTCAGGCCAAATGGCATTTTAACCCATTCGAAGGTGCCAATATTCCTAGGACATCTGAATGTTGTCTTGTGGACATCCTCCTCTGCAATGCAGATTTGGTTATAACCAGAGTGCCCATCCATCATTGATAAAATTTGATTCCCTGCTGAACTGTCTACCAACAAATCTACTATAGGCATAGGATACTCATCTTTTGGAGTTGCTAGATTTAAGTTTCTGAAATCGATGCATACCCTCATTTTACCATTCTTCCTAACTATAGGCACAATATTGGATAGCCATTCAACATACCTGGCTGTCCTAATAAAGAATGCCTTGAGTAGTTTAAGAATTTCCTCATTCACTTTCTGAATCACTTCTGGACTCATTCTTCTTGGTTTTTGCTTATATGGCTTGAAATTAGGCCTCATAGGGAGCCTATGTTCTACTAATGACCTATCCAATCCTGGTAGTTCATTATAAGACCATGCAAAACAATCTTTATATTTCTTCAGAACAACCAACAACTGGTCCATGTCAAGAGCATTCAACCAAGCACTTATATAGTTGGGTTGTTGTATAGACCCTTCCCCTAAATTTACTTCTTCTAAGGGGTCTTGTATCTGAGAACTTACTGAAGCTCCTTCTTTGATTCCTCTGCCTTCGAAGCAATCTCCTTGTTTTGTTCTGCTCCAGCTTCTTTGATTCAACATCTTTACCCTCCTCCTCATAGACAAAGTCTATCCATAAGGCTTCTTCTTCCTGTATCTCTTGGACTTTTGTTTCAATGTCCAATGCATAGTATTTATCAAGGGCCAAAACCCTGGCCTGTTGATGCTCCTGCTTACAGGCAATTACCATGGCTTCTTTCTCTTGCTCTTGCACTTTCTGGACTATTGATTTTACATCCAATATTGAGAACTTAATAGGAGCCAAAGACTTGGCTTCTTGGGCTTCATCTCTTTGCCTACAACCAGACATCGTTGTCATCCTTAACGACAAATTCTTCATCAGCACTCTCCTGGACTAAGTGCTTCAGGTGTGCCAATTCCTCATCAACCGTCACTTCGGCTGATCCATCAGGTTTTTTCAGTATACTGAGTGGTGTCACTCCCTCAATATACAATTTGGCCTCTGCGAAATCTGCACAGGCTATAAAGGGTTGAGGATCTGTATCGATTTCTTCTGTCTCTCCATTGCCCAAGGCCATCATTATCTTCTGATGCAGAGAGAAAGGCACACACTTGTTAGTGTGAATCCAATCTCTACCAAGTAAAGCATTGTACCTAGCATTGTTGTCGATAATGAAGAATGTCGTCATGCAGTCCCTGGTTCCCACGCTCAGGTTGATGGACGAAATTCCCTGAGCCACCTGTTTGTCTCCAGCGAAGCCAGCAATGGTTGTGCTGGTTGGGATTAACCCGAGGTTCCTTTTCCTAGTTTCTTCAAGGAAGATTTCGAAAGCAGGTTCACTGATGCCCCATTATCCACCAAGACTCGATTTAATTGTATCCATTGAAGAAGGCCTTGATATACAAAGGCTTGACATGTTGTGTTATAGATGTTGTGAGATACTCAAAAGGATATGAGAGGTTAATACTCACCTCTTCTTCACTCTCGTAGTCAGTTTCCATTGGGGTAGCCATTTCAGATTCATCCTGCACCATACTCACTTGTGAGTCTTCATTAGAGACTGGAATTGGGTCAATTTCTTGACCCTCTTGCTTCTCATCTCCAGCTTGGAATTCATATGGTAATATATGTACCATATTCACAGATACTGGAGGAAATGAGCCAAATTGGATGACTGGCTGTACCTGTTTCTCCTCTTGGCCACCTTGTTCAATTACTTCAGAAGTATCTTCCATGCTGCATTCTGGCACTTCATTATTAACAAACTCCTTCGAATGGTCTGCTTCTGCTGGCTTTTCAACCAAAAATGTCTGTCATGAAGGCTTCGAACATTTCTTCCTCAACCATTTCTTTCTTTTGGCCTAGGCCAACTTCTCCTTCTATCTCGCTATCACTCTCCATCAAAGCCTTCTCCAATCCTGCTAAACTGGACCTCTCTTTGGCTTTTAGTTCAGAGTGAACTTGGCTAACTGTTTTCTGCTGCAACCCATTTTGTCTTGTAGAGTTGATTTTGGACTATGGTCTGACTTTGGATTTTTCTTTCCTTCTGTCTGCCCCCCTGTCTGGACCAATGAAGAGCTTTCTCCACTTTCTTTCAAGTCTTTCTGGTACTGAGTGTACCTACACTGGATCTTTCTCATTTGTGATCTAGAAATTATTGGAACCATATTTGGTTCCTTTGTTTTTGGATGCTTTAGTAACACCCAATTATTTGGGGCCACCAGGGGAGGTTTAACCATCCTACCCTGATCTCCAACAACATTTCTTTGGGTAGGTATCTCCCTAGGTTTGTTCTGCATGACAAAGCAATCTGGGACTCCAGGTACCCATGAACCCACTAACTCAGTCGTTGAGTTGTCTCTTTCTTCCTTCGAAGCCAGTTTCGAAGCTGTCTGTGAATGCCATTGCTTAGCCCTGACTCCTTCTTTAGGGCCTAATTCAGGCCTTCCTTGTTTTGGGCCTAGTTCAGGCCTTCCATGAAGATGGCCACTTTCCATCTTGTGTGAGGCTGGTCTAGGGGGCCAATTTCTGGCTTTGCTCCCATAACTTTAACCTACTTCAGTCCTTCTTTCAGGACGATTGTCTTCCATTCTGTAATAGTTGGGAGGTCTGGACTCATGTAAAGGCCTCTTACCCCTAGATTGCATTCTAGTAGCTGCTGATCCAGCCATGAGTGGCTGTTGCCTAAGACCAGTTGGATATGGCCTTTTGTTATGAGCACTGGTTGGCTTAGGACGTCTTTGCACATCCCTGTAGTGTTGCTGCCCATCAATTGGAAGCCCTTTCAGCCACTTATAGCTCAACCTACACCTGGGACACATTCTTTGGATAACTGATGCCTCTAAAGAATCATCATCCAGTGCTTCCTCATCAGAGTCATTTTCCTGACCTGTAGAGCCTTGTCCAACAACTGGTGAACTTCTAGTGTCTTTCTTGACAGTAGTCTGACTGGCAACATGCATCTGCACATTGACCTTTTCCAATTCCTTCAAAGATAAATTCTGGAAGTCTGGTACAACAACATTAGCTGCACTTTCTCCAACTTCTGGGAATGGATTACTGTCGATCCCCATGGCCTTTTCTACTTTAGCTGGGAATTTTAAACTTCCTTTCCGAATTTGTTCTTGGATCCTGTCTCGAAAAACAATACAGCTTTTAGTCGAGTGAGACCAAGAATTATGCCATTTACAATACACTTTTCCTTTAAGTTCATCTGGAGATGGAATTTTGACTCCTTTTGGTAACTTAAGGAAGTTGGCCGCAAGCAAATGATCAAATATGTCATCTGCCATTGTTAAATCGAAAGAGTATTTCCTATGAAGGTCTTTCTTTTTAAACTGCTGGTCAATTGTTGTGTCCTTATGAATTAATGCCTCACAGATCACAGGTTCTTTCCCTACAATCTCTGTTACATCAATCTCATAATTAGGATCTCTATAATATGTCTTGTATGATGCATTATTTCGATCTTGTTCTTCCTCTAGTAATGCTTCATACCTAGACACCTTATAAGTTAGTTCCACTAAGTCTCTAAACTCAGTTGAGTCAAACTTCTTTCGAAGCCTAAACTCTAAGCCATTTTGAGCCAATCTCACAAATTCTAGCTCTGGTAGGATGACCCTACATTTGTTTTGTGCTTTTTTAAATTTGGCAATAAATTGAGCAACCTTTTCATCAGGTTTTTGGTTCAACCTTGCCAAATCTGCCATGGACATTTCTGGCTCCATTTGGAAGAATTGGGCATAAAATGCCTCTTCCATTTGTTGCCAAGTTTGAATGGAGCCAGGCATAAGGTTAATATACCATACGAAGGCTGCCCCTGTAAGAGAATTTGGGAACAATCTTAACTTCATGTAATCATTATTGGTAAATTCACCACATTGAGCAGCAAACCTAGCAATATGCTCCATTGTTGACTGGTTTCCATTCCCATAAAAAATGGCAAAGTCTAGTATCCTGAATCCTCTTGGGTATTCATGTACCCTATCCACCCATTCTGGATATGGTTTCCTGTACACAGGAGTTTGAACCCCCCCGAGCCATTGGTCCACACATCTCTCTAACAATATCAGCAATTTGGTCCCTAGGGACCATGTTTTATGCCTGTTGAACCACTACTGGAGGAACAAACACAAGATTTGGTGGACAAACTTGTGCTTGAGGTCCTCTTGGTCCATAGGGTGGTATATTTGGGACTGGTTATCCTGTGTGTAGTGCTGGCTGCTGTTGAGGGTATGGGTGGCCCCTCTGAGCTTGTCCTGCGAAAGGGCTTGGGAAATTTGTTGGAACAGGTGTTGTGTCTCTTCCGGTTGCAGGAAAACCTTCCAACCCCCGAGTATAAATTTGAATAAAGGATTAGTGAACCCCCTCGTGCCAGGTATGGCTTCGAACATGGGATTTGGAACCATTCTTATGCCATTTTCTTGTCCGAGCCAGATCCACCAATTTGCATGGCTTCATGTAACAAGCCAGCGGGGGACCTCGCTACAGCTCGGACTCGATTTGTGTCACGGTTCTTAATCTTGAACCAAAGAGTCCAAATCCGGCAAATCGTTTCGTTTTGAAAACAGATTTTTTTGAAAGAAGTGCCAAACATGGACTGCTTTGCCAGATATAGAGTCGCCACCTAAATGTTTTTTTAATGGGAAATTTAGGAAACCCTGACTCGGTGCCATAGGCCACGTGTTCGTCATCACCAAAGTTGCCTCGGCTCGGGAACTTGGGTACGATTGGGGAAGGTCACTTCGTGAGCACCCCCGCTCACCCGGTCAAAGACCGGCCTCTACTAACCATGATCTCTGTTTTTGAAAACATTGTATGTTCTTATTTCGGTTATTAGCCTAGGTTACTATGTGATGCTCGCAGCAAACAAGTATAGACTGAGTCGCCTGAATTGGAACAAAACACTTCATGTTTGTTTGTTTGAAAAATGGTTTGATGGTGCTACCCGCAGGTAGGCTAAGACGTGGATTTGCCACCCTCGGGTGGGCTTAGAAAACATGATTTTGCCACTGTCTAGTGGGCTTAAAACAAACAGTCAATGATTTGTTCCACTCCGAATAACTCAACCTCCACCCACAGGCATTCAAGGCAGTTATATCACATAAGCACATAGCCTCATGGTAAGCATGCTATTCATGGCAGTCACTCACACACGTGCAAGGATGCTAAAGCATAAAACTCACCGAGTACTCCGAGCCAAAAACAGAAGCTCATTAGAAATCATGCATGATCCTAATTATACAGAAATGTCTAATGCAACGCATGCAATAATGCAACTATAGCAGGCTCGGCTATTCTAAACACGGCATGTGGAATGCTACAACTAACACGTATTCAATTTGGAATTGAAATACAAATGCAGTTTGTATGATGCGCCGAGCCCGGTGCATGCAAAACAGATGAATGATGTAAGCATGCTGTCATACTGTATGCTAATCGAAATATGCCCTATATCTAACCATCATAAGCTGGTA
Organism: Camellia japonica; assembly: GCA_030407325.1. NCBI lineage: Eukaryota > Viridiplantae > Streptophyta > Magnoliopsida > Ericales > Theaceae > Camellia > Camellia japonica. The sequence goes on along the minus strand of JAPPVO010006472.1, from coordinate 5,210 downwards.
AATAAAAGGGAAGAAAGACGTGGGGTTGGAAGACATACATCACACTCACCCACACTTATTACAATTCTGCCCTCGCACAGAGGGTCCGAATAAATAATACAGTCCGAAATATACAGTCCGAATAATATACAACTTCCTAATTAATTAACAAATTAACTAAAAAAAACTGTAAACTAGCATGCAAGCCAGGGGCTGCCTCACTTCCGCTGAATGATGTATGCTGGGCTGCCTTTTCGGAAATCCACTGGGATGCCCCAATTAGCCTCTGTTTGCAATGTTCCTCGAAATGCGTGCCAAGCCTCAGAAGACTGCTGATTCTTGATATGCTGCAACAGAGAGCAGGAAAGGGGCATAGCAATGTATTTCACAGATATATGCATGCCTCGATCCTCGTGCCACCAATCACGCATCTCGATGCATGATGGCCGAGGAGTCGGATTGCACAACTCAATATAGGATGAATGCAGATGAATGCTACAACAAAACCTAACTCCATCATGGGTAATCCGGAGTGTCGGTGACTTGGGAATTGAGACGCGTTCCGTCACTCGGAGTACGAAACGTGCCTCGTTTCCCGTGCCCGGGCTAACTCCTATCCCGAACACGATGCAATATGCATGATATGCATGAATGCGACTAAAATACAATCCTAGCATGCACAATGCTATGAAAATGAGATGCCTAGAAATGCGTGCACATGGGCGCGCAAACCGAGGCGATGATCCTAAGACATGAAATGGCATACGCAATGCAAATTGGACTTACACTAACGCGAGTGGACCTCAGCCACACTCACATAAGAAGCCGACAAATGAAAATGAAGCGCCTCGAAATGCGTGCACACGGGCGCACAAACCGAGGCGATGACATAAAGGCATGAAACGGCCTTAAATATGATATACAATGAGACTAAAATGAGATGTCTCTAAATGCGTGCCTACGGGCACGCAAACCGAGAAAATGGCATACGGAATGCAACAGGACTAAAATGAGATATGTGATGCAATATGGGCTTACACCAACATGAGAGAGCCTCAACCCTACTCACACAGGAGGCCGACGGATGAAAATGAAGCGCCTCGAAATGCGTGCACACGGGCGCGCAAACCGAGGCGATGGCTGTAAGGCATGAAATGACATGGAAATGGTATGCAAACATGCAAATAAATTTTGGCACTGAAATGTGGGGGAAAACAGCCCCGAAATGAGGCAAAAGTACACCCGATGCATGAAATGGCCCCGAAACATGAATTTAGGCACCCGAAATGGCCTACAGCTATACCAAACATGCACAATATAGACATGGAATGAAAATGCAGTAGCAAGACAGCCCCAAGACAAGCATTTTTCAGTCATAAAAAGGGTTAAACAGCAAGCACACATAGAAGTAGGCAAGAATACAAAAATGGCCCCGCAAGAGGGGTATTGAAGCAAGTGATACATGTGATGCCCAAATGGAAAAATACCCTTCTGAAACACTGATGAGGGACTAAAAATATGAACATTTAGAGTAGATGAAATCCCCCAACTCAGTATGAAAACATGCTAAAAATGTCATGCAAGAACTAGGATACATAAGGCTATAACATGAGGTACCCCAAACATTCATCAAACCAGCAAAGACCATTAAAGAACTATGTCAAGAAGATCAAAATATGACTCTTTCCAGTTCTGATGATGGCCGAAAACAGAGGCTAGATAAGCCTAAAAGAGCATGCAAAAATGGGGGTCAAAGAGGGGTAGAATGACAAGTATAACATGGAGACCCCCAACAAGGTTGATCCTTTCTACAATGTTGTAGAGAGACACAAAATAAGCTTACTCACAGTTCATAACAAACTCCAAAACAATTTACATATAGGCCAAACAAATCATGCAAATTTACGGTAAATTGGAGGAATTGTGAAGCAAGTGCAAGATAGGGGGCCCAAACAGGGTTGAGCCCTTATTAAATGTTGAAGAGGGGCTCAAAATAGGCCCACTTACAGTTTATATTATGCTCGAAAACAGATCACTCATAGGCTAGAAATTTCATGCAAAATATTGGCATATAAGATGATATTGAAGCAAGTGCCAAATGGAGGGCTCAAACAGGGTTGAGCCCTTAAACAAACATGAAGATAAGCTCAAAAGAGTGACCCTTTTAGTTAGGGTCGGAGCCTAAAACAGTGAGCAAATAGGCTTAATAAATGAGGCAAGAAAGTGCTACAAAAGAGGGAGATGAAGACTTCCCCTCGAAGACCACACTTTTGCTACCTCTTAGCTTGAGGAATGTTACTTCTAAGCCTCTGAAAAGCTCCCCTTGCTGCTGGAAATGGAGTGGTGGTGGTGGTGCTTGATGATGATGAAGAAATGGCACCAAACTTGAGAAGAATCAAAGAGATGGAGATGTATATGTGTTTGTGAGCTTGAGGCAAGTGTTCTAACTCTTGAGGGAGAGAGAGAGAGATGTATGCATGCAAGGATGGTGTGTCAAACAGTGTCTAAGAGTGTAGGCCTTAAGGGATTAAGTTCCCTTGCTTACAAAATATCCCCCGAAATCAGATATTTTGGGGGATAAAGTTATACAGCTGCCATGCACACCCCCCAAGGAGCATGGCCGGCCAGCCACTTTTGTTGCAGGTGGCCGGCCGGCTACCCCCTATGGCCGGCCGGCCAAGGGGCAAAAATGAAAGACTGAATTAATGGCCGGCCATAGGAGAAAAGTGTCCTCCCATGTGTGTACAACAAGACCCTGTGGTTTTGGCTCGAAGAAAATGGCCCTAGGGTGTTCAACATTAGCCCGGAAGTGAGAAAAACGGGCGCCGGAGGGCGCCGGAGGAGCATAACTGGTTGCTGAGACAATTGCTGGCCTCCCACCCTCCAGTGATCTTCCTGGTGATAAAACAGAGGTACCTGCCAAAAATGAACAAAAACCGATGCAAAACGAAAGCTCGGGGCCAAAACGCGCAGTTCAGGGTCCTGAAAATCGGCCGTTAAGCACCGAAAGTGGTGTTTGGCCACGAAGTGGGTATCTAAGACCCCAGTGTCCCTCGAAAGGGAGTAAATGAGATGCATGCCAAAAATCGGAGGAATCGGAGATGGTTAGGTGGTCCCGAACCGAGGCACACGGCCTGACGGCTCCGAAAACCGGGAACCGGGCTCCGAAATGGGCAAAATGGCCTACGGCCACGAAATGTAGCCCACGGCTACTGAGAGATGGTCTACGGGACCTCTCCCTCCCCTCTGGAAAGAAAACAGAGAAAACCGAGTCCGGTTCGCAAACCGAGGCAAGGCACAGAAGAGAGTTCGGAAGTCCGGAGGCAGGGCTCACGGCCGCGACTCTGAGACTTCTGAACGAGCACAATATGCAACATCACCGAGCGCTCAATCGGCGATGTCTGAGTCTTAAGGTCGGTTAAAAATGGGGTGTCTACAGTTGCCCCTCTTTGACAGAACTCAGAAGTCAAGAAATGACGGGAGTGAATGTCAAAGCCTAGAGACGACCCATTTTTGACAAGGCCAAAGACTTAGACAATCATACAAGATGAACAGAGATATGTGCCCGCAGGCGTGCTCGCAGGCAGGGGGGGCAAAATGCAAAACGACATGCATAGAGCCAAATGATCATGCAAATGCAGCAAGCTGTAATGAAGCAAGTATTCGCAAATAAATGCAACAGTTTTAAGCAAGAATGCAAAGCAACAACTACATTTCATGCAGTTAGGAATGCGGAGAATCATTCAACTCTCGTCGCGTCTCACACGGAGAAGATACGATACCTGCGCGATTCGTCTGGTCGCACCAGCCTCAAATGAACCGTACATACAATATCGTGCCTGCAAAAGAGAGAAATTCAACAAGAACAATATGCTAACAACATATATTCAATGTGATTCCTGTGGTTCCGAAAGTTTGACACACGCAGTGTCGGCGAGTGAATGCATCGCAATGCGAAAAAGGAATACGCGTGACAACGCACGCTCAAGCACAGAGGGATGGTACACCAAGAAATCATGCATGACAATGCAAAATGTTCATAAGAATGCAAGTTATATGCAAAACAATGCAAAATGAGCACGAATCAGGGTGCCCGTTTGTTGCGAAATAACGAGTAAGAAAACGCGCATTTCGGTGAAGGCAACTTGATCGCGGCCTCTGATTCACCTCCCGGAGAGGTTACAACACGTTCAAAAAGGATACACCTTGATTTTGATGAGTGATGATGAGACACATGTCAGAAATTGCAGCTGAAGTTCCGGCGGAGCAATTTCGCGCCAGAAGGTACACTTTTTTTGAACTTTTTCAGGTCCCGGGAACTCCAATCTTCCTCAAAATTGGCAGAGAGCTAGGGGGGGAGGTGGGGGACATGGCCGGCCAAGTGGTTGCCCTAGGGGAGGCTGCCGGCCAGGAACCAAAAAGCAAATGGCCGGCCAGCTAGGAAAGGTGGCCGGCCGGCCACCTGCACAAAATAAGGGGCAATTTTGTCCTTTGCCTCCTTTTTCTATATATATCCTCATCCATTCAATCGAAATCACTCCCACAGGTGCAAAATCTTCTCCTCTTGCTCCCCAAACCATTTTTTTCTTTCAGATCTGCACTTTATATGCGCTTTTCAGCCTCCCACGCAAGTTGTTTTCGCGAAATCTTTCAGTTTTAAGCACTTTGAGTCGATTAAATTTTGATTTCGGGGCTTCTTTTCTCATTTTCACCACTGAGGTAAGTTTGTCTCAATATTTGGAAGATTTTCTCGGGAGTTGACTTTTGTTGACTTTTCGTTTCCCGGGAGTTGACTTTTGTTGACTTTTTCCAATTTTGGCTCATTTTTGTTCATTTTTGCTTTTGCAGATTTCTTGAAATGGCGGGTGATTACCCTCATGGTGGAGTCCTCCAGGTGCCGGGGATGATTTTGATATCATGACACTGCCCCCGAGAGTCCGCCCTTTTATTCCCGGGAGATACGCCCCACCAGTACATATGCTTCCGCGGGCTGTTTTTCGTTGTTTCACTGAATTCAATGACCGGGCACCCAGGGATTTACTTCTGCGAAAGCCGGAGCAGCACCTCTCTCACGATGCACGAGAGGTATTTTACTTTATTTTCTGCATTTTCGTGCATTTTGTAACTTTGCCATGCTTGAACACACAGTTTTAGCTTATGACATAGTACCTTGTTTGCATTCTGAACATGTGACTTAAACACTTGAATTGCTGAACACACGGCTCATTGAC
>JAPPVO010006471.1:0-23856 GCA_030407325.1 Camellia japonica | reverse complement strand
TCAATTTCGAATTCTAAGTCAGTATTTTAATAGATATTCCTTAAGCAAACAGATAAATACAAATTAAACATATAATCATGCGATTATGCTCACTAATATAATATATAAAAATAATAGTATGTCGGGTTGCACAAATATGGTGGAATCAAACTTCTAATTAAGCGAAATGTGTGTGGTTGATTGGCTGATCATTGATTTTTTTTTTTTTTTTATTATCTTAATAAAGAGGATTTCATAATTTTTTATTTTATTTGATAGAGATGGAAAGAAGTAAACTTTAATAGTAAACTTTTTTGGGTGATAGCTATTATATATTTCATGTCTAGTGTTTTTAAATAAGGGTTATTTATATGGACTCTTTAAACTATTAAAAAATATCACTTGGCTTCCTTAAATTATAAAAACGTACAAATGAAACTCCTAAACTATTAAAAAGTATCGTTTTACCCCCTAAACTATAAAAGTATACAAATGGATCTCCTCAACTATTAACGTATTTCACTTTGACCCCTTCTATTAGGTAGTCCAATTGGTACGCTTTTATAGTTTAAGGAGTCTATTTGTATGTCTTTATAATTTAAGGAGTCAAAATGATACTTCTCAATAGTTTAGGGAGCCTATTTGTATACTTTAATAGTTTAAGGGGTCAAAATGATATTTTTTTTAGAGATCTCTATGTAAATAACTTTTTAAATAAATATGATATAAAGGCCTTGTTTGTTTGGCGGATTAGGTTGGATGAGATTATGAGTACGGTAGGATTGATTTGATGGATTCTCACCTTATTGATTTGATTTGGACAAACATCTCTCTCCCTAAAGTTCAATTCTTGGGCTGGTTAGTGTGGAAAGGTAGGATCAAAACTTCTACTTATCTTCAACAGCTTGGTGTGCTTGAAGCCAATGTCAGTAACCTATGTATCTTCTGTAATACTAATTTGGAAACATTAGATCATGTGCTGATGGGTTGCCCTTTAATTTGGAAGGTCTGGTCCCATTTGATGAATTGGTGGGGAATCTACTGGGCTATACCAGGATCTTTTGTAGGATTGTTGGAATGGTGGACTGGTTTTCAGTATACAAAGTTGGAAGCAAGATTGTGGAAAGCTTTGTTACTGGTAGTGGTATGGTCTATTTGGAAGCACAGGAATGAGTGTAAGTTCACTAATGCTCAGCCAAATTTTGGTGAGTTGCAGGAACTGATTAAAGTTAGAGTGGCTTTGTGGATTAAAAGCAAAGTTGCAGGGATTTGCTACACAATACAAGATTTTGTTTCCCATATCCAACAAATTAGAACCCCATCAAAAGATATTTAAGGTTGTATGTTGCTGCTCTTGCTGAATGCTACTGCTATATGTTACTGCTTTGTGGCTGCTATATGTTGCGGCTCTGTGGCTGTTGTATGTTGCTGCTCTAAGGCTGTGGTGGTCTGTTCTTCTTGTGCAGCTGCTGTATGTTGGAGTCTCAGGAAGGAACGGTGGCTGAATGGTGGCTTCTCTAACCTCTTCTAGATTTTAATGAGCTGGCCAGAGTAGTTAGCATACAAAGTTTTGGATCAGATTTGGAGGTTGAATGCTATGGATTAAGTATGGTATTCTGCAACAGATTTGGAAGTGTTTGTTGGATTAAGTTTGGTGTTCTGTTCTGGCACCACCAGTTGGCCCTCAGTTCAAATGTTTGGCTGTTTTGCTGTTTGGAAGTGTTTATTGGGTGGAGTTCTTGTGTGTTGCTACAGAGGGCTAGTATATGTTTTTCTTTGGCTTGTTGCTATTTTTCTTGTTTTTTTGGTTTTCTTTGGCTACTGTTGATTGGTTTCTCCTCAATCTTGGGTCAAGTGTTAGCATATGATTGGGCTTCCTTTACGGTGCCAACCTAGTTGGGATCGTTGAGCTAGCTATGATGCTTCTTGCATTTTCCCTTCTTTGTTGATGTAAATTTTGCATGTATTGTGCCTCTTTTCATCAATAAAGCTTTTGTTTTTGCTGATCAAAAAAAAAAAAAATGAGTACGGTGGGATTGAATGAGGAGATTATTAGTGTAGTGGTATTAGGTTGAACCAGTGTTGTGAAAAGCGTGCCTAGGCACAAGGCGCATCGAGGCGTAGGCTGTGCGCCTGAACTAGTCCGATGTGAGGCGCGTTGAAGAAGTCGCGCGCCTTAGGCGCGACTTGAAGCAGGCGAGAGAGGCACAAGGTTCGCGCCTAGGCACGATTGATGGTTTAAGCCCTAATTCTAATCTAACAGCTGTGGTGTATGTTCGAATGGCTTTAACCACAAAGGATTACAACTCATATACAATACAACCCCAATACGACTAAAACGAAATCCCTAATCTGTGTTGTCTCTTCCTCTCTAGACTTCGATTCGACTTCGACTTCGACATTCCAGGTACGCTACAACTTCTTTTTCTTCTTCTTCCCCTAATCTGTGTCGTCTGTTTTTTTTTTTTTTTTCTTTCGGCTTCTTCGACTTCGACTCTCTCTCCCTCTCTCCTCCCCCCTTCTTCTTCTTCTTTTTCTTCTTCTGCCCTAATCTGTGTCGTCTGTTTGTTTTTCTTTGTTTTTCTGGCTTCTTTGACCTCGATCATCTCTCTCTCTCTCTCTCTCTCCTCTACTTCTTCTTCTTCTTCTTCATCTTCTTCAACATTTCAGGTCCTTTTTTTTTTTCCCTCTCTCCTTCTCTCTTCTTCGCTGCTCCAGTCTCTTCTGCTCTGCTCTGTTTTTTTTTTTTTTTTTTTTTCTTTCAATTATGCCTTTGAGTCTCTGTTAGAAACCAAAAAAAAAAAAAAAATAGAAATACAAAATAAGACTTATCTTATTGATTGATTAACTAAAAAAATACACTAAATTTTTTTTTTACAAATAATTAATTAATACACTGCTATTGGTCTCTGTTTTTTTTTTTTACACTAAAAATGGCACATTACATTACATTATTTTCCATTACATTACATTACATTACACTGAGTGTAATTTTCCATTATATTGTATTAATTAATTTTCCATTAATTAATACACTGTGCTAATGTGTAATTTTCCATTACACATTATTTTCCATTACATTACACAATTAATCACACATTACATTACACTGAAATTATTTTCCATTTATTAAATTTGTTGTGTAGAAAATGACATCGGAAAGTAATAGAAAAGATCGGGCATGGCAATATGCCCATTTGGTAGAGGAGAATAATTTAAACAAGTTTGAGTGTAATTTTTATGGTAAAGTATCAAATGGAGGTGTTTATCGGGTCAAACAACACCTCGCGGGAGGTTATAGGAATGTCACTGCTTGCCCGAAGTGTCCAGCTCATGTAAGAGAAGAGATTAGAGAGTTCATGTCAAAAAAGAAGACACAAAAAGAAGAAATGAATATGTTGCCTGATTTTGATGATATGGACATGGAAGAGGAAGATGAAGATGAAGATGAAGATGTTGTTAAGATCAATGTCAATCAACGCCGTAAGTTGCCAAGTAGTAGCCAAGGTTTATCCAAATCCAAATCAAAATCAAAAATGCCAAAGAGAAAAGGGCCTATGGATGTTTACTTCACACCCAATCCTGAATCAGTGGTGAAAAATCGAAGAGACCAAGCAAAAGGGAAGCAAACCAAAATTGATGCGAATGATCCTAACAAAAAAGAAATGAGAGCTCGGGAAGTGCAAAGATTTGCAAGGTGGATATATGATGCTGGTATCCCTTTTAATGCAGTAAATTATGAGAGTTTTGGACCAATGATTGAAGCCATTGGGCAATATGGTCCTCGTATGAAGCTACCAACTTACCATGAAGTGCGGGTTACCCAACTCAAAAAAGAGGTGAAACATATTGAAGATTTGATGAAGAATCATAAAGAAGATTGTGCAAAATGCGGGTATTCCATAATGGCTGATGGCTAGACTGATAAGAGAGAAAGGACATTGATTAACTTTTTAGTTAATTGTCCAAGAGGAACCATGTTTGTTGAGTCAGTTGATGCGTCTAGGTATTCAAAGGATGGGCAGAAGCTATTTGAATTACTAGACAAGTTTGTGGAGAAAGTTGGAAAAGAGAATGTGGTGCAAGTTATCACTGATAGTGCTGCAGCTACTGCGTTGGCGAGTAAGAATATTTCCTCCTTCCTTACGTCAAAATTGTTTACTCGTAGTTTGTTTTGTATTTAAAATTTAAAAACTTGAAAATAATAATTCTTCGTAATTGTTACATTATAGGAAGGTTTTTGGAAGCCAAGTATGAACACTTGTATTGGACACCACGTGCTGCTCATTACTTGGACTTGATGTTAGAAGACATTTTCAAGATACCTAGACTAAAAAAGACATTTGAAAGGGGTATTGCAGTACATGGCTACATTTACAACCGGCCTACGTTGCTAAACATGATGAGGCGCTATACAAATCTGAAAAATTTGATCAAGCTTGTAAAAACTAGATTTGCAACCGCCTTTCTAACTTTGTTTAGGATGCATCAACCAAAAAACAATTTGAGAAAGATGGTTACCTCCGAAGACTGGACCTCAAGCAAATGGGCAAAGAAGCCACAAGGTAAACAAATGGCACAAACTTTGTTGATGCCTTCATTTTGAAATACTGTCGTGTTTGCCCTGAAGGTCTTGGGTCCTCTCAAAGTGCTTAGATTGGTTGATACCGAGAAGAAACCTCCCATGGGATACATTTATGAGGCAATGGATAGGGCAAAAGAATCCATTGTAAGTTCATTTGATCATAAAGAAGAGAAGTATAATGAAATCTTCGAAATCATCAACAAAAATGGGATGTCCAATTGCATCAGCCTTTACATGCAGCTGTGCATTTTCTTAACCTAGAATTCTTTTACCCAAAAGCGTTAAAGGTGCAAAAAGATCATGATGTGATGAATGGGTTTTATGAATGCATGCAAAAAGGTTGGTCCCAGATGTCACTGTTTAAGATTTGATCAGTAATGAGATGAGTATTTATATGAAGGCTGAGAGTCTTTTTGGCAAGTCTGTTGCGATTAGGCAAAGAAATACAAGGGCACCAGGTAATATATTATAAACTCATAGATTTTATTTTTAGTAATACTTTTAGTAAAACTCAATACTTGGTAACAATTATTTCTAACTAGTGATTATTGCAGCTGATTAGTAGGCATCATATGGTTCTAAAACTCCAAACTTGCAAACTTTTGCCATAAAAGTCCTTAGCCTAACATGTAGTTCGTCGGATTGTGAACGAAATTGGAGTGTATTTGAACATGTGAGTATTTAACATTCTAACTAATTTTTTGTTCAATTCAAATATTTTTTTTTCTCATTATATAGAATTTAATATCTTTTTAATACTTGCAGCTTCATAGTAAGAAAAGAAATAGATTGGAACAACGTCTCAATGATTTAGTGTTTGTCAAATATAATAGAACATTGAGATTTAGGTATGACATGCACAACACTCTTGATCCCATATCTTTGCAAAATATTGATGAAAGCAATGAGTGGTTGCTTGGGAGGATGGATGGAGAATCAGATAAAGATAATGAGCATGTGTTCATGATGATGATGGCTTGACATGGGGCCACTGTTGCTAGAGCTTCTGAAGTAGAAGAAAGTAGCCATGCAAGTAGAGCAACAAGTTCACGCTCAAAGGCACAACCGAGGATAGCTAAATCATCAAGATTAACTCCACTTCAATTAATAGATGAAGAGGAAGCGGGCTCAGACGACACAGAGGAGGAAGATGTTGAGGGATATAAATCAACTGATGGAGAAGAAGATGATAATTTGCTTGCCATTGATGTTGAGGATGATGATTGACTGACTGACCTAACCTACCCTTTCTTTTGATATTAGTGTTTTTAAGTGTTAAGACATATTAGTATTTGTTGGATATTTATATTTTGGATGTTTGTTTATGTTTTTATTTTTATTTTTATTTTATTGAATGTGGATTATTTTATCTTTGAAAATTGAAATGTTATGTAATATGCACTTTCATGGCTTTGAGAATTATTCTATATTTTGTCTTGAATCTTGATTACTTTTTATTTTTAAAAAAATTGTCTTAATACTATGAACGATTAGTCTATGTTAATTTTTCTATTTTTTACTAAGACTGTGCGCCTTACTTCAATAAAGCACGCGCCTCGACTTGCGCCTAGGCCCCGAGAGACCTTCAGCACCTTAGTGCGCCTTGGGCCTTTAAAAACACTGCTAAACAGTGTTTTTAAGGGCCCAAGGAGCACCAGGGCGCCAAAAGTCTCTTGGGACTTAAGCGCAAGGCAAGGCACAAGCTTTATTGAAGCAAAGCATGCAATCTCAGTAAAAATAGATAAATTATAGTCTAATGATTCATAGCATGTAAGTACTAAGATAAAGAATTTTTTTTTTTTTTTTTTTAAAGTAACTAAGGCAAATTATAGAATAACTCTCAAAGCCATAAAAGTACATATTACATAGCATTGCAATTTTCAAAGGGAAAATAATACACATTCAACAAGAAAAAAGAAGAAGACAGCATCGAAGAGAAGCAAAAAAAAAAAAAAAAACAGAGACAGCAGTGAAGAAGAAAAAGAAGAAGAGAAGAAAAAAGAAAAAGAAGACGGCATCAAAAAAGCAAAAATAAAATAAAACAAAAATAGAGACAGCAGAAAAAGAAAGAGAAAAAAAAAACAGAGACATCAGCGAAAGGAAAGAGAAGAAGAAGAAGAAGAAGAAGAAAAAAAAATAAGACAGAATCTAAGAAGGAAAAAAAAAAAAAAAACAGATATAGTAGCAAAGGCGACACATTGTTTAATCCTAACAGTTGCAACTTATATGAACATAAATCAAACAGTCAGATTTCAATCAAAAAATAATATTGTTTAAAATAAAACTAAAAAAGCCCCCTAAGTCGTGCGCCTGGTGCCTTTTGTTGCTTGCCCAAGGCACACGACTTGTTGAATGTGCCTTGCCTTGGGTGAGTTAAGTCACTACCATTGTGCCTAGGCACGCCTTTCACAACATTGGTCCTAAATATCCCACCTCACTAAGAAATCCTCTTCACTTATCATCAATAGAAACTCACTCACCGAACGAGGTTTCAACCTTCAAGCATATAGGGAAATGAGGATGAGATGTGGAGTTCTTTTAACTTAAAACATACGTTACACAAACTCTTCGTTTTTTGGGAGGTACCCGAGTCGACACGACACGGCACGGGTACGGGTGCGGGATACGGCTCGAATATGGCTCTGTACAAATGGATATGGGAGAAGAAACAAAAGAGAATAGAGCAAGGAGAGAACCTGTCGCCAACTTCGAAAGGGCAAGACATCAATCCCTCTGTTGCCGATTTCGATCCCCCTGCTCGCGTCCTTCGACTTTGTTTTCGTGGACTTCAACTTCGTCTAGCGTCTTTTGACTTCAACGAGCACGACTGTACACCCCTCTCTCTCTCTCTCTCTCTCTCTCTCTCTCTCTCTCTCTCTCTCTCTCTCTCTCTCTTCTATTCCAGATCTGCGTTTTGATCTGCCCTCTCTCTCTCTCTCTCTCTCTCTCTCTCTTTATTTATTATATTTCATCTCTCTATTTTATTCTTTTTATAAAAATATTTTTTTAAAAAAAATTGGGCTAAACTAGAAAAGTAAAATTTTGGGCCTACTAAACTTTGGGCCTATTAAAATTTTGGTCAACAAATCTTTTAATACCATGGGCTATTATATAGCTAATTTATATGTTTGGTCCATAAATTATATATAAAAAAATTATTGGTCAACTTTTTAACTCATGTTTATAAAAAATATATATTTAAGAAATAATTATTTAACGTACCCCCATATCCGTATCCACGTATCCTTCATTTTTAGTTTTGAGGTGTCTGACCCTTAGATACGCACCCGCACCCGAGTCCGTGTAACGTAGCTTCAAACGCATACTCCAAAGCAGATGCTTGAGGGCTCTCAAGTGCAATTAAAAGGCCACCAAACTCCTAAGCAGAAAACCAACAAAAATTGAAAAGAAATGCATTTCCCACCAACTGGACTTAACTTGGCACTTCCTCACACTATCATTGGATTGAAGGACTGCAAGGAGTACACTGAAAGAGCAAGAATGACAATAGAAATGGAGAATCTCACAGAAGAACAAAGTCACACACTAGGAAAGAAAGACTTGACCCATCAATGGCAATCAATGACGCAAGAATCATCAAGAAAATCAGAGTCAAATAACCACTGACTAGAAGATAACAGTCAATTCTTTAAGATCTGCAGGAACCATACTTCTAAATCGCGGTATCGGGTAACGTAACGGTATCGATCGCAGAGTATCAGTATCGGTAGTATCGACCAGTACTGTAGACGTCCCCGAACGCCCCGGGAGGGTATGAGTCCCCCGTTCCGTTCATCTTGGGCTCACTACAGTTCAGGACTCTAATTGTCACGGTTCTTAATCTGAACCAAAGAGTCCAAATCCGGCAAATCGTTTTGAGAAAACAGATTTTTGAAAGAAGTGCCAAACATGGACTGCTTTGCCAGATACAGAGTCGCCACCTAAATGTTTTATTTTTGGGAAATTTAGGAAACTCTGACTCGTTTTCCTAAGGCCACGTGTCCGTCATCACCAAAGTTGCCTCGGCTCGGGAACTTGGGTACGATTGGGGAAGGTCACTTCGTGAGCACCCCCGCTCGCCTGATCAAAGATCGACCTCTACTAAACATGATATCGAGTTTTGAAAACCTTATACATTCTTATTCCGTTTATTAGCCTAGATTTACTATGTGATGCGCACAGCATACAAGTATAGACTGGGTCGCCTGAATTGGAACAAAACATTTCATGTTTGTTTTTGAAAGGTGGTTTGCTACTCGCAAGTAGGCTTAAAATGCAGATTTTGCCACCCTCAGGTGGGCTTAGAAAAGATGGTTTTTGCCACTATCTAGTGGGCTTAAAACTCACAGTTGATGATTTGTCCCAATCCAAATAACCCAACCTTCACCCACAGGCATTCAGGCAGTTATATCACATAAGCAAATAGCCTCATGGTAAGCATGCTATCATGGCAGTCACTCACACACATGCAAGGATGCTAAAGCATAAAAACTTACTGAGTACTCCAAGCCAAAACAGAAGCTAATTAGAAATCATGTGTGATCCTAACTATATAGAAATGCCTAATGCAACACATGCAAAAATGCAACTATAGCAGGCTCGGCTATTCTAAACATGGCATATGGAATGCTACAGCTAACATGTATTCAACTCGGAATTGAAATACAAATGCAGTTAGTATGATGCGCCGAGCCCAGTGCATGCAAAACAGATGAATGAATGCAAACATGCTATCATACTGTATGCTAATTGAAACATGCCCTAATCTAACCATCATAAGCTGGTAAATAAAAGGGAAAGAAAGACGTGGGGTTGGAAGACATACATCACACGCACACACACTTATTACAGTTGTGCCCTCGCTCGGAGGGTCCGAATAAATAATATACAGTCCCAAATGAATAATTACAGTCCGAATGAATAGTACAGTCCGAATAAATACAAAATCCTAATTAATTAACAAATTAAACTAGGAAAGCTGTAAACTAGCATGCAAGCTAGGGACTGCCTCGACTCTATTCCGGATGATGGATGATGCATGTTTGAGCTGCTTTGCGCAGAAATCCACTGCGATGCCCCAATTAGCCTCTGTTTGCAGTTGATGCCGGAATGCTGCTAGTTTTTGATTTGCTGTAACAGAGAGCAGGAAAGGGGCATGGCAATGTATTTTCACATATGTATGCACGACTACTCTACAGGGAGCGTAGTCCTCGATCCTCGTGCCACCAATCACGCATATCGATGCATGATGGCCGAGGAGTCGAATTGCACGACTTAATATGAAATGAATGCACATGAAAACAAAACAAAGCCTAAACTCCATCATGGGTAATCCGGAGTGTCGGTGACTGGGAATTGAGACACGTTCCGTCACTCGGAGTACGAAACGTACCTCGTTTCCCGTGCTTGGGCTAACTCTTATCCCAAGCACAATGCAATATGCATGACATGCATGAATGCAACTAAGATACAACCTAACATGCACAATGCTATGAAATGGCATACACGATGCACGAGGTAACATGGCATACACAATGCGTTAACATACAACCTAGCATACACAATGCTATGAAATGAAATGGCATACACAATGCATAATGGACTTACACCAACACAAGTGGACCTCAACCACACTCACATAAGAGGCCATAAAATGGAAATGAGACACTCGAGATGCGTGCACACATGCATGCAAACCGAGGACCGAACCTAAGGCACAAATGCCACTCTACCAAAGCATGGTAAGGCATGGAACATGGTATGCAAACATGCAAATTTCAGCGCTAAAATATGATGCTAAACAGCCCCGAAACATGGCAATATGGCATCCGATGCATGAGATGAACCCCGAAACACAAGACAAGGCATATGGAATGACTTATAGCTATACAAAGCATGCATTATTTGAACATGAAGCATGAAGACAGAGTCAAGGCAGTCCCAAAACATGAACTTTTCCAGTTTAAAGTATGGCCAAAAGGTGCTAGCAAGATGGCTTAAAATAGCATGCAAATTTGACCAACAAACATGGTTTACATGGCAAGTGTAAGATGCACATGGAATCTGACCAAACCATCAAAAATCAGTGAATAAATCATATGAAAATAGGCCCAAATAACCACTGATATGCAACCATGGCATGCCAAAATGATGAGTTGCTTTGGAGGGCATACAAAGGGGTTTTTAAGCACATACAAGGTAGACATGTGGCAGCCCCAAACCCACTTTGAAAATCAAATATGGTAGTCCCAAAACTCAACAAATTGACCTTAGAATATGACTAGGAAGCATGCAAGATGGGGTCGCTTTGAAAGGCTAAAATGGCCATCAAACAAGTCAAGGTGAGAGGGGGTCACCCCCCTCTGATTTGGAGGCTCAAAATAGCAGCCAAGCCACTGAAAATCCACTGGATTTCAGTGGCTAGAAGGCCAAATGAAGCATGCAACAAGGGCTAGGATGCAAAGCTCAAAATGGGAGGCAACCAAGCATACAAGATAGCATATGACCTCAAAAAAAAATAGAACCTTAATAAAACATAAAGATTATGTCAAAACAAGCCTTTTTTCAGTTTACAACAAATCTCAAAAGTGAACGCAAGTAGAGCTAATCTATCATGCAAAAATGGCCCTAAAAGAGAGAATAGAGGAAAGGGGCAGCAGCTGGTCCCAAATGGCCAAGAGCCCTTCAACAAAGTTGAAGAGGGGCTCAAAACATGGCACTTTACAGTTCACAACAAACCACGAAAATAAACACAAGTAGGCCTAAACTATTATGCAAGAAAAAGGCCAAAAGAGGGACAAAGAAGCAAGTGATGGCTGCTGGCCTCAAACAGAGGAGAGCCCTTCAACACTATTGAAGAGGGGCTCAAAAAAAGCCACTTTACAGTTTATAACCAAGTCTAAAACAGCTCACAAATAAGCCTAAAATACTATGCAAAAATAGGCCTAAAAGAGGGTTTAAACACAAAGGGTAAGAAAGAAGCCTCAAACAGGGAAAGGCCCTTAATCAAACATGAAAAAGAGCTCAAAATAAGACTATTTACAGTTTGGGTCGGAGCCCAAAAATGCTTGCAAGAGGATTAAATATAGAGCAAGATAGGAACAAAAAAGAGGGAAAAGAAGCTTACCCTTGAAGACCAATGGACCAGCAGCTCTTGGCCTGAGAAATGGTGCTCCTAAGCTCTGAAAAACAGCCCCAAGTTGTTGGAATGGATGGTGTGGTGTGGTGCTATGAGGTGGTATAGAAATGGTCTAAGAACAAAGGTATTTTTAGGCTTGGATAAGAGGGAGAGGGAGGGATGTGTATACAAAGCTCAAAACAATTTTTGTGACCTTTAAAACTGAAGGGGAGGGGCTGGTTTTATAGGCAAAGGTGTGGAGAAAAGGTGAAAAATATGAAATTCAAATTCCCCCCCCCCCCTCCCAAAAGGCCAAACCCCGGATACAGGACCTGGGGGAAAACAAATTGCACAACTAGAACACACTTGGGGAGGGAATCATGGCCGGCCAGCTCAAAAGGGCAAAAAAGGTCATCCAACTAGGTAAGTGGCCGGCCTGCTACATTTTCTGGCCGGCCTGCTACTTTTCAGGAAAAAAAAATGGGTCTTCCGGAAAGAAGGGTGGCCGGCCAGTGATATGGAAGTCCAATGGTGGATGTTCAAGTGTCCAAATTGAAGCCCCGGAAGTTAGCTTTCCAATGGCACAAACCTTGCATTAAAATTCCTCCTGTGGAAAAAGTTACGCCTGTTTTTGTGAAGCCGCGCAGATTCGGTCCAACCGGAGTGATGCCCTACTTCAATCAACCATATCTCCCTCGTCCGGAATTGGCTTTAGGAGATTCTTGAGTGCAAAATGAAGTTCCGGAAATCTTCTTTCCAACGGTGGTGGCCTCATAGCTTGATTCCAAGTATGCAAATGAATAGGCCCGATTCGGCGAGGGTTGCTCGACTCTTTCTTAACAGTTCATGCCCATTTTCTCCCCCAACTGGGTTTCTTCCCTCTTCTCTTCTTTTCTTCAACTTCAAACCCCTAAGTAAGGTGTTTTGAAATATTTTTCAAGGATTTCATCTCTCTTTCATTCATTTCTGCTTTGTCCTTGCTCGGTTTACCGAAAAGCGCAACATTTAACAAAATGCGAGCGTTAGAACATCATAGAAACTTTATTTCAAAAACGTTTTGAAAGAGAGGGTTTTAAGGTCTAAAATCTTTTGATCAAGATTGTTTTGGTCATAAAGGGGTATGAAGTTGAGCTTTGACTCTCTCCTTGCCGAAGAAAATGAACCTTTCCCCTGCACATCTTTCTCCACCATGTAAACCATCAGTCGCGTCCAAGTCTTAAGGGCGGTCAAAAATGGGGTGTCTACAGTTGCCCCTCTTTGACAGAACTCGGAAGTCAAGAAGTGACGGGAATGAATGTCAAAGCCCAGAGACGACCCATTTTTGACAAGGCCGAAGACTTGGACAAACAAACAAAGTACAGACAAATAAATGGTTGCGCCCGCAGGCTGCCTACGTATCCTTTTGCAAGGAATCAAACCAACGTAGTTCAGGGGCAGGATAAAATGATATACGGGAAGATTTTGATGATTGGATTTATACGCTACGCGAAGCCGGTTTTTTTAAAAAAAATTGAGGATTTATGCAATGCACTGTAATGACTAAAATGCAAATGTGATAGCCAGAAAGCGAAGGCACCTTACAGGGGCAATTTGGCAATGACCTACCTTATGCTGCTGGGGACCTTCCCCTCCTTCTTGGTTGAACCGCAGGTACTACTTTTCTCCTGACTATGGTCGCAGCTTTCCCTATTCTCCAACAGGGTGACAGACTAGGTTGATTCGGTATCCAGAATTGAGGTGCATACATATGCTATCTCAATCTATGGGGCTGCCATACAGATTTCAAGCCGATGATATACCCCTGGGTATTTAAACCAGACTTTAGTCTTGGAAATCCCGAACCTTTGTGTTCTAGGCATGAGCCATTCGAACTCTAGTTTCTACCGTCTCAATTGGTCTCCTAGGAACTCACCGCAAACACAGGCAGGTGGCTATACCGGACCACCAGAAGTCGTTCGGGCACGACAAACACCAAAGGAATTGCACCTTTAAAGGATTTAAGGTCTCCTAGACCAGAAAATGCACGAGACGGTGCAAATAAATGCAAGTGCGATGCGCAAAACAGCGCGAATGATGATGCAAGATTTAAGGTCTCCTTAGACCGGAGGATTTAAGGTCTCCTGGACCAGGTGAGTGCACAAGACAGTGCGAATGATACAATGTACAAAATAGTGCGATACGCTAAACAGCGCGATTGATTTGAAATGCACAAGATAGTGCGATGTGATATGCAAGGCACAAAATAGCGCGATGAATGCAATGCACAAAACAGTGCGATTGTGGTGCGCAAAATAGCACGAGTGATAAACTGCACAGAACAGTGCGATGCGCAAAATAGCGCGAATGTAAACTGCACAAAACAGTGCGATGGAGGTGTGCAAAATAGCGCGAATGATAAACTGCACAAAACAGTGCAATTGAGGTGCACAAAATAGCGCGAATGATAAGAAATGCACAAAACAGTGCGATACGCTAAACAGCGCGAGTGATTAGAAATGCACAAAACAGTGCGATACGCTAAACAGCGCGATACGCTAAACAACGCGAGTGATTTGAAATGCACAAGATAGTGCGAGTGAGATACAACCACAAGATGCACAAGACAGTGCTGGTGAGATACAAAGTCTAAGTGCACAAGATAGTGCGAGTGAGATAAAATGCACAGGAAAGTGCGATAAAATGCAACTTCTATGCAAGTATGGGGATATTTTCCATGCAAAAGATACGAGCATTTTCTATGCAAGTATGGAAGCACATTCTATGCAATATGGAAAGCAAGCATATTCTATGCATGAAACAAGCAAAGCATATTCTATGCGGAATTGAAAGCAAGCATATTCTACACATGAATCATAACGATGCGCGGCACGCATGCAACAACAGTGTATATGAAAGTTCACATTCTATGAAATAGAGGAGCATCAAATATGTACTCTGGTGCCTCTGATTTGCCTCTTAGAGGACTTCGCAACTCACTCAGCTCAAAAGGGGCACACCATGTTCATATTGGCAAGAGATAACATCTGCATGTGAAACCCTCGGGTGCTGCTTGGACTGCCATTCTGACTTAAAGCAGGCTTACACTTGGGGTCGAGATACACTCATACTCCAGAGAAACAGCGAGGCCTGAGAAGGTGCACCTGGAATGCAGTCTCAGATTTTGCCAAAGTTGAAACATGCTAAGATGCTCCAAATTTTCCCTCTTTTCTTTTGCTTTGCAGTCTAGAACCTGAATAGCTTCAGATAGGTCCTTGTTTTACTATTCTGACATGACCTGGGTTGAACCCTACGGCTTGATGAAAGAACTGATCCTTTTTTTTGCACAAATGTGGAGAACGACACGGCACTCTGAGCACAAAACGATTTTTGAAATTGAAATGAGAAAAGGGTTCTCACCCGGGTATTGAGCCTACAACTGACCACAGCCAAAACGACTCAACAATGGAAAACAAAGGTAGAACGACCTAAACACAACTCAACAAAGGAAAAACAAGGTAAAATGACCTAAACACATTTGTTGACACTCAAACGACTTAAAACAAGAAACGAGACGCACAAAACGCACAAACACAACACTCAGTTGTGTTACAAAGGCGAGAGACCTCTCGGTGCACGAGGAGCCAGTTTCTCCGGGTATTGTTTCCCACCCTTTCTCATTTGTGATTCTCACATCACTCGGCCCTCAAGCTCTGTTTTTCTGAAAAAGCCCTTTCCTCACTTTTTCTCTCAGCGCACACCTCTCTATTCTTTAATCTCTCATTTTAAATCCTTCCCCTGGGTGGTTGATGGATAAACAAAAAGTTGTGAGCTCTTGCCCCTAGCATTCCGCTAGATTCTTCTTCTTCTGCACGCAGCTAGTGAGTTTCTCCCACAGAGGGGCTGTGCTACAACTGGGTGCGTAGCAAATCTGCAGCTGACATCAGTTGACAATGCTCTGCTGGGGAGTTTGGACGTGATCTGATCTGTCCAGATGAGAGAGTGGGATATCTTGATCCATTCCAATTCATGCTTTGCACTTGGCTTGATACCTCGTTGCTCGGAGGGTGAGAGAGCTTTCAGCCCTTTTGTTGTTAACTTCAGTTGTGCCCTTTTCTGGCAGGTAGAGTGCCCTTCTTGGCAAGTATTGTGGCAATGGGGAAAAGACAGAACACCTGACTCAACTGTGCCCCTAGTTCATCATTTTGACCATTTTTTTGTTTTAGTTTTCTCCTAAAAAATTTTTTGACCAAAATGAGAGTTAGATTAACATGCTTATTCAATTTTCTGATTTAAAATCATGCAAGTCAGGCTATGAGCACTAAAAATTTTCCTTTTTTGGGTCCAAAAAATGGTCCAGTTTTGAAAAATGGAATACTTTTCGAGAAGATTAGTCAACCTCAGTAAAAATTCTCAAAAACTATTTCACAAACGGCCACTGCTGAACGAGCACGGAACCTACCCTTGAGATGCACAACCTCAGATCCGAAGGAAAATTGCCCCTTTCCTGAAGGACACTGCATGGCAACGGAAAGTTGCGCCTTGTTTGAATGGCTCTGCAGCGCATTGAATAGCAACGGAAAGTTGCCCCTTGTTTGAATGGCACCGCAGCTCATTGTAGTCAGTCCTCAGAGTAACGAACACAACCAAATCCTCAGATATAGAGAAGACAAAGATGACCAGAACCATCGCATGGACACAGTCGAATTTGAAGTGTTTTACGGCTGGACTTCAGAACAAAGTTGCCTACGTATCCCAAAGATGGGAATCAAGCCTTACGTAGTTCGGGGTTAAGGTACACTCGGGTATTAACCTCTCCGTTTGCGCTCTAACTTTTGCCAAGGCCGCCCTTTGCGGGTTTTTAACCTTGCGAGCTATATTCTTCAATTCTTTTTCATTTCTTTTCTTTTTTTTTCCATCTTTTTCTTCTTTTCTATTTTTCTTTTTTTTTTTTTTGTTCTTTTTCTTTTCATTTCTTTTTTGATTTTCTTTTTTTTCCTTTTCTTTGCATTTTTCTCTTTTTTTTTTTTTTTGTTCGTTTGTTCTTTTCTTTTTTTTTGTTCTTTTTCTTCTTTTCTTACTCTAACTTTTGCCTGGGCCGCCCTTCCGGGTTTTCGGCCCAGCGAGCCTCTCAAGGATAAAAGTGTAGCTTTGTCCATGTCAAATGGTTTTGAGATCTTGAAGTCATCTGAATCCAGGAGAATGACTGCTGTTTGCTGACGATGTAGGAGTCCATCCAATGGGGGGGCTAAATTTGCCCCTAGTGTTGTGGATAGGAACTCGGCTGTCCTTCAGCAAAACTTTCTTCTTTCCCCCCTTATGGGGTTTGGAATTCTTGCCGATCCTCATTGATTTGTGGAATGATCCATCTTCGACTCTTCGAGCACAATCTGGCATCTTTTGCCCCTAGTTCGAGGGATGCTTCTGATCTAGCTTTGCAAGCTTCTTGATCTGACTTTGTTGCCGCTAATTCACGGGCTGCTTTTGATCCAGCCACACAGGCCTTACATTGTGGTTGACCGTTGAACATTCTGAATTCCAGTTCAAGTTTTGAAATCAAGAGGGGTGGAGTCTCGAGGCTGAGAGCAATCCTAGGCTGCACAATCTCAAGAGCGATTCCACACAAGTCTTCGCAGGACCGCGCAAAACATTTTTTGAAAGTTTTTTAGAAAGCGACAAATCGCTCGCGCTGAAAACAGTGTAGAACCAATCTGGATCAAAGCTAGGGTCCTTCTCAGTACTCACACTAACAAGCATGATTTCATTCATTAAGGGCTTAGCATGCCTCTCTTTCTCTCAGTTGATCAAATTTTTGCAAATCCCGAGGAATTCCTTCATCTTCGTTCTCACCACAGTGTTTGAAAAAGTTTTGAAAAACTTAGGTCAATGCAATGAGTTCGAGGCACAAAAAAGTAAATGAAGAGTACTGCCGTTTCATTCAAACTTTCTGGCATAACCGGCGCAAGGCAGAAGCAAACACAAGAGTGTGAAAATCACTACTGTTCATTCAAATCTGTTGGTGTAACTGGCTCCAGGCAGAAACAGACTCAAGACAAAACGAAAAGACAAACACAAAACAAGATAGTGATGTCCGAGGTAACACCCCTGAAATCACTCGACTCCAACAAAATAGGACTGACTCGGTATAACAAGACAGACCTAACTGACTCAGTAAGAAAAGACTGACTCTGTACAAACAACAAGACTGACCCAATACCCAAGTCAGAAAGTACAAAAACTGGTGTTTGCGTATTGCTCAGAACAGTGTGTGCCATTCCCACGTCTGGAGTTTAATCGAGTGCCACCCGCAGCTGGTTCATCCCCCGATCACATGGTCACATTATCCCCCAAGTTCACCGATCTAGTGCCGATAGACTTTGCAGAGCTTGGCGCGGCAATGACCCCGTTGTCAAATAGATCCTGTACTTCATGGCGAAGACGGAAGCAGTTGTCGGTAGTATGGCCAGTTTGCTGATGGAAGGCACAGTACTGGGCGGCATCATGCGTAACCGGAAGAGGATTTGGGAGAAGCCGAGGCTCAAGGGGTTTGAGATGGCCTTGTCCAGCAAAGATTTGGAAAGCTTTGGACAAAGGCATGTGGAGGGCATGGAAGACCCTCTGACCTCGGGGTTGGTACTTCTGGGTTTGTGGATTTTTGCTGGACGCACCAGCAAAGGGATTGGCAGGTGCTGGCCTGGTTTGTTGATCTCTTTCGAGTGCAGGATTATAGCTGAAAGGAACGTTTCTGATACAACGACCCTTCTCCCGGCTTGCCCCTTGATTCAAACTGCTCCCAACTTGAGTGGCGAAAATGTCGTCCACAGTTTTTGCAACAACTGCGAGCACTTGCTCTTTGTTCAGTCCCTCGGCTTTCAAAGCCTCAACAGCCAACAGAAGATGTTCATGGGGATCCATGTCCGCCCTATCTTGTTCTTTCCACTCGCCTCCACTTTGCCAACGGATTGGCATTCCTCAAATGCAGCCCGTTCCAAGACTGGGGAGCCTTTTGACATGAACTCCCTGGTATGTGATGTGGTTGATGACGGAGACAATGTCCCGAAGGCCAGATCTGTCACAGTTCTCTGAAGATCTTCGATCATTCTCTTCAACTCAGAAGTAGTGGGTTCACGGGTTTGAGATGATTGAGGTTTAGGTGCACTCATCATGCATAAGTCCATGCTTTCTGGGATAAACACCTCAGGCTTGGGTAGATGGGCTGGGGTGATGCATATGCTGGGGTCGAAGGTGGATGGTAGTGTATGGATGAGGTTAAGGTAGGCAGGAGATGTTTGGTCATTGGGGTCTGAAGGTGGAACTATCGTCCGGTTGTCGATGAGATTTTGGACCTCATGACGAAGGCGGTAGCAACGGTCAGTGCCATGACTGCGCTGTTGATGGTACACTGTAGACACCCCATTTTTGACCGACCTTAAGACTCAGACGTCACCGATTGAGCGCTCGGTGATGTTGCATATTGTGCTCGTTCAGAAGTCTCAGAGTCGCGGTCGTGCGCCCTGCCTCCGGACTTCCGAACTCTCTTCTGTACCTTGCCTCGGTTTGCGAACCAGACTCGATTTTCTCTGTTTTCTTTCCTGAGGGGAGGGAGAGGTCCCGTAGACCATCTCTCAGTGGTCGTGGGCTACATTTCGTGGCCATAGGCCATTTTGCCCATTTCAGAGCCCGGTTCCCGGTTTTCGGAGCCGTCAGGCCGTGTGCCTCGGTTCGGGACCACCCAACCATCTCCGATTCCTCCGGTTTTTGGCATGCATCTCATTTACTTCCTTTCGAGGGACATCGGGGTCTTAGATATCCACTTCGTGGCCGAATGCCACTTTCGGTGCTTAACAGCCTATTTTCGGGACCCCGAACTGCGTGTTTTGGTCCCCGAGCATTCGTTTTGCATCGGTTTTCGTTCATTTTTGGCAGGTACCTCTGTTTTATCACCAGGAAGATCACTGGAGGGTGGGAGGCCAGTAATTGTCTCAGCAACCAGTTATGCTCTTCCGGCGCCCCCCGGCGCCCGTTTTTCTCACTTCCGGGCTAATGTTGAACACCCTAGGGCCATTTTCTTCAAGCCAAAACCACATATTTGTGTTGTACACACATGGGAGGATCCTAAAAACACATGGCCGGCCAGTAATTGTTTTGTCCATTTTGAACCCTCTTTGAAAAGTGGCTTGTTGTTTCTCCTGTTTCAGAGTTGCCAATTTCCAACCACAGGGTCTTGTTCAGCACACATGGGAGGCCACCAATGTGTGGTGGCCGGCCAGCAAATCATTGTTTCTTTTTTATCCCTTGGCCGGCCGGCCATAGGGGGTGGCCGGCCGGCCACCTACAGCAAAAGAGCTTGGCCGGCCATGCTCCTTGGGAGGTGTGTTTTACAGCTGTATAGCTGTATCCCCCAAAAGATCCGATTTCGGGGGATATTTTTTTGTGCAAGGGAACTTAATCCCTTAAGGCTACACTTTTGGACACACTTTGATACACCACCCTTGCATGCATACATCTCTCTCCCTCTCCCTCAAGAGTTGAAACACTTGCTTTGAGCTCAAGAATAGATACACACATACATCTCTTTGATTCTTCTCAAGTTTAGTGCCATATTCTTCATCATCATCAAGCACCACCATCATCACTCCATTTCCAGCAGCAAGGAGAGGTTCTTAAGGGCTTAGAAGCAACATTCCTCAAGCCAAGAGGTAGCAAAAGTGAGGTCTTCAAGGGTAAGTCTCCATTTCCCTCTTTGGTAGCATTTTCTTGCTTCATTTCTTAAGCCTACTTGCTCATTGTTTTGGGCTCCGACCTTAACTGAAACTAGGTCTACTTTGAGCCATTCTCCATGTTTGATCAAGGGCTCAACCCTGTTTGAGCCCTCTATGGTGCACTTACTTCAATATCCTCTTATATGCTATTATTTTGCATTGAATATTTGGCCTATGAGTGATCTGTTTTCGAGCATAAGGTAAACTGTGAGTGGGCCTATTTTGAGCCCTTATTCAACATTGAAGAAGGGCTCATCCCTGTTTGGCCTCTCTATCATGCACTTGCTTCATAATTTCTCATATTTACCGTAAATTTGCATGATTTGTTTGACCTACATGTAGTCTGTTTTGGAGCATGTCATGAACTTTGAGTAATCTTATTTTATGTCCCTCTACAATATTTTAGAAGGGATAAACCTTTTTGGGGGTCTCCATGTTATACTTGTCTTTATATCCCTCTTTGGCCCCCATTCTTGCATGCCTTTTTAAGCTTATCTAGCTTCTGTTTTCGACCATCATCAGTACTGAAAATATCCATATTTTGATCTTCTTGACATATTTCATTAAGGGTATTTGTTGATTTGATGAATGTTTTGGGTACCTCATGTTATAGCCTTGTGTATCCTAATTCTTGCATGACATTTTTAGCATGTTTGCATACTGAGTTGGGGGATGTCATCTACTGTAAATGTTCATATTTTTAGTCCCTCATCAGTGTTGTAGAAGGGTGCTTTTCCATTTGGGCATCGCATGTATCACTTGATTCAATACCCCTCTTGCGGGGCCATTTTTGCATCCTTGCTTAATCCTATGTGTGCTTGCTGTTTAGCCCTTTTTATGACTGAAAAATGCTTGTCTTGGGGCTTCCTTGATACTGTATTTTCATTCCATGTCCATATTATGCATGTTTAGTATGGCTGTAGGCCATTTCGGGTGCTTAATATCGCATTTCGGGACCATTCCGTACATTTGGTGTCATTTCCCCACCTTTCGGGACTGTTTTGCATCATTTGTGAGTGCTGAAATTCCATTTGCATGTTTGCATATCATTTTCATGTCATTTCATGCCTTACGGCCCTCGTCTCGATTTGCGCGCCCGTGTGCACGCATTTCGAGGCATCTCATTTTTATCCGACGGCTTCTTATGTGCGTGTGGCTGAGGTTCACTCATGTTAGTGTAAGTCCATTTTGCATTCTGTATGTCATTTTAGTCTCATCGCATTGCGTATGCCATTGCCTCGGTTCGCGTGCCCGTGTGTACGCATTTCAAGGCACTTTTCATTTTTCATCTCATGGCCTCCTATGTGAGTGTAGCTGAGGCTCTCTCATGTTGGTGTAAGCCCATATTGCATAATATATCTCATTTTAGTCCTGTTGCATTCCGTATGCCATTTTCTTGGTTTGCGTGCCCGTGGGCACGCATTTCGAGACATCTCATTTTAGTCTCATTGCATATCATTTCCATGCTATTTCATGCCTTACGGCCATCGCCTCGGTTTGCGTACCCGTGTGCACGCATTTCGAGGCGCTTCATTTTCATCCATCGGCCTCTTATGTGAGTGTGGCTGAGGTCCACTCTTGTTAGTGTAAGTCCAATTCGCATTGCATATGCCATTTTATGCCTTAGGATCATCGTCTCGGTTTGCGCGCCCACGTGCACGCATTTCAAGGCATCTCATTTTCATAGCATTCTGCATGCTAGGATTGTATTTTAGTTACATTCATGCATATCATGCATATTGCATCGTGTTCGGG
This sequence comes from Camellia japonica, assembly GCA_030407325.1. NCBI lineage: Eukaryota > Viridiplantae > Streptophyta > Magnoliopsida > Ericales > Theaceae > Camellia > Camellia japonica. The sequence continues at coordinate 1,682 of JAPPVO010006471.1, read as the reverse complement.
ATAGGAATTAGCCCGGGCACGGGAAACGAGGCACGTTTCGTACTCCGAGTGACGGAACGGGTCTCAATTCCCAAGTCACCGACACTCCGGATTATCCATGATGGAGTTAGGTTTTGTTGTAGCATTCATCTGCATTCATCCTATATTGAGTTGTGCAATCCGACTCCTCGGCCATCATGCATCGTTATGCGTGATTGGTGGCACGAGGATCGAGGCATGCATATATTTGTGAAATACATTGCTATGCCCCTTTCCTGCTATCTGTTGCAACAAAATAGAGAATCAGCAACTTTTCAGAGTCTGGCACGCATTTCGAGAAACATTGCAAACAGAGGCTAAATTGGGGCATCCCAGTGGATTTCCGCGCAAGGCAGCCCAACATGCATCACTTCATTATCCGGAGCGGAGTCAAGGCAGTCCCTGGCTTGCATGCCAGTTTATAGTTTTTCTTAGTTAATTTGTTAATTAATTAGGAATTTGTATATTATTCGGACTATAATATTCTATTATTCGGACTGTATTATTTATTCGGACCCTCTGCGCGAGGGCATAATTGTAATAAGTGTGCGTGAGTGTGATGTATGTCTTCCAACCCCACGTCTTTCTTCCCTTTATTTATCCGCTTATGATGGTTAGATATAGGGCATATTTCAATTAGCATACAGTATGACAGCATGTTTGCATCATTCATCTGTTTTGCACGCACCGGGCTCGGCGCATCATACAAACTACATTTGTATTTCAATTCCAAATTGAGTACATATTAGCTGTAGCATTCCATATGCCATGTTTAGAATAGCCGAGCCTGCTATAGTTGCATTATTGCATGTGTTGCATTAGGCATTCCTGTATATTTAGGATCATGCATGATTTCTAATCGAGTTTCTGTTTTTGGCTCGGAGTACTCGGTGAGTTTTATGCTTTAGCATCCTTGCATGCGTGTGAGTGCTGCCATGAATAGCATGCTTGCCATGAGGCTATGTGCTTACGTGATATAACTGCCTTGAATGCCTGTGGGTGGAGGTTGAGTTGCTTGGATTGGACAATTCATCAAATGTTTGTTTTAAGCCCACTAGATAGTGGCAAAATCATGTTTTCTTAAGCCCACCCGAGGGTGGCAAATCCACATCTTAGCCTACCTGCGGGTAGCACCATTAAACCATTTTCAAACAAACAAACATGAAATGTTTTGTTCCAATTCGGGCGACTCAGTCTATACTTGTTTGCTGCGAGCATCACATAGTAACCTAGGCTAATAACCGGAATAAGAACACACAATGTTTTCAAAAATAAGATATCATGGTTAGTAGAGGCCGGTCTTTGACCGGGCGAGCGGGGGTGCTCACGAAGTGACCTTCCCCAATCGTACCCAAGTTCCCGAGCCGAGGCAACTTTGGTGATGACGGACACGTGGCCTTTGGCAACGAGTCAGGGTTTCCTAAATTTCCCATTAAAAAAAAAACATTTAGGTGGCGACTCTGTATCTGGCAAAGCAGTCCATGTTTGGCACTTCTTTCAAAAAATCTGTTTTCCAAACGATTTGCCAGATTTGGACTCTTTGGTTCAAGATTAAGAACCGTGACATTTGAGTCCTTCGAACTGTAGTGACCCAATATCGAACCAGAACGGGGGGGACTTGCACTCCCTTTCCCCGGGATGCGTTTGGGGACATCTACAGTTTC
>JAPPVO010006470.1:0-28095 GCA_030407325.1 Camellia japonica | reverse complement strand
CGAATATGCGTCCGAGTGTTTAAACCCTAATGCACGAGAAATGTCAAGTAAACACCATAATTACATGTAATGACCCCAAAAGTCATCCTTATTTAATTAGGGGTTAATGAGTTTTAATTCAACTATATCCATTGGAATTGAAGAACTATCCGTCGAGTTATGCCTTTGAAACTGGAGTTGGTGACCTTTACCAACCAATCTGAAAATTTTACCTTCGCTCGAGCGGAGTAGTTGGCGCTCGAGCGTACTTTGGGGTTTCCAGCAATTTTGCAGACGGCCTGAGGTTCTGGGAGTCGTGATTCTCCGCTCGAGCAGGGGAGTTTACGCTCGAGCGGACGGCTTTGTTGGTCTGCACGCTCGAGCGCAAGGTTGGGCGCTCGAGCGGGCCTCCCGGTTGAGTTGTACTTCTGACGCACGTGGGCTTGTTTTTGACATTTTATTAGTGTATTTGGAATGTTCTTATCTTATTTTGGGGTATTGGTTGAGGTGGTAATATGATGGTAAAGTAAGATTGGACCAAAGAATTTAATTCGGATAGTTATCTTACGGTCAGCCGTCACTCTTTTGCCCTTTTCTTTTTCCACACTTTGAATTTGGATGTGAGGTTAGAACCATTGGAAAGCTTATTTCCGGGGCTTCAATTTGGACATAAGAACGACCTAAAACGGAGTCCGGATGGAAGAGTTATACCTGTTCAAAGTTTCGAAATCTGTGCTGAGGGCAGGTCCGCTCGAGCGGAAATCAGTCCGCTCGAGCGGGAATTACGGGACAGCAGCTTTAAAAATCAGATTTTGGACCATTTCTTGACATTTTCTTTCCCCTCTCTTCTTTCCTCTTCTCCCCTTCGAAACCCTAGCGTCAAAACCTTGATTTCCTCTATTTTGAGCAACAATCCACCATGGTTTTTGCAACAAGGATGGATAATAAGAAAAGATCAATGTTTGTAACCGATTGGAACTTGGATTTGCGAAGGTTTCTCCTCAAGCTTGCTCCTTTGTTGATTCTTGAGGTAAGGGTTCTAATACTCTTCAATACTTACATTAAGAGATAGAGTTGTGGTATTTCCATTGTATTAATGTACAAATTTGCAATTTTGAGCATATAGAGTAAATTATGTGATTTGGGGTTTTATGGTTTGAAGATGTTGGAAGTTAAATTGATGGGTTTATATGATGGATTATGAGTCTTGGATGTATAATCAAGGAGGAAATTGGGATGTAAGGTCATGGTATGAGAAGTATGAATTTTTATGGAAAACTTTATGTTCTTGAAAACCCTAGGTTAATTTGTGATGATAAAGAGTGATTTTACTCAAATTGAAAATGGAATTATGGAATTAGTAGGTTGAATTACACATGTGCAAGTTTAATTGGAATTTGCTGATACTTGAAAATTATGTTTAAATTTGCATGAATGAACTACGGTACGAACATTGTAATTCATGCTATATGTGAAGAGAAAAGACCCTCGTGCATGATGGCAGATATATGTAATTATGGTGTTTACTTGCCATTTCTCCTGCATTATGGTTCAAACACTCGGACGCATATTCAGACCCTCGTGCATGATGGCAGATATGTAATTATGGTGTTTACTTGCCATTTCTCATGCGTTATGGTTCAAACACTCGGACACTTATTCGGACCCTCTATCATGACGGCCGATATGTAATTATGGTGTTTACTTGCCATTTCTCATGAATTAGGGCTTAAACACTCGGACACTTATTCGGACCGTCCTGCGTGATTGCAAATATGTAACTATGGTGTTTACCTGCCATTTCTCACGCATTAGGGTTGGAACACTCGGACACTTATTCGGACCCTCTACCATTGTGGCAGATATGTAATTGTGGTGTTTGGTTGACATTTCTCATGCATTACGGTTTAAACACTCGGACACTTATTCGGACCCTCTTACATGATCGCAGATATGTAATTATAGTGTTTACTTGCCGTTTCTCATGCATTAGGGTTTGAACACTCGGACACTTATTCGGACCCTCTTAGATGATGGCAGATACGTAATTATGATGTTTACTTGCCATTTCTCATGCATTGGGGTTTAAACACACAGACACTTTTTCGGAACCTGTTGCATAATGGCAAATATGTAACTATGGTGTTTACTTGCCATGTCTCATGCATTACGGTTTAAACACTCGGATACTTATTCAGACCCTCTTGCATGACGGCAGATACGTAATTATGTCGTTTACTTGCCATTTCTCATGCATTAGGGTTTCAACACTCGGACACTTTTTCGAACCCTCTTGCATGATGGAAGATATGTAATTATGGTGTTTGCTTGTCATTTCTCATGCATTAGGGTTTAAACACTCGGACACTTTTTCGGACCCTCTTGGATGATTCCAGATATGTAATTATGGTGTTTATTTGCCATTTCTTATGCACTAGGATTCGGACAATCAGGCACTTATTCGGACCCACTAGCATGATGGCAGATGTGTAATTATGGTTTTTACATGCCATTTCTCATGCATTCGGGTTCGAACACTCGGACATTTATTCGGACCGTCTAGCATGATGGCAAATATGTAATTATGGTGTTTACTTGCCATTTCTCATGCATTTGGGTTTAAACACTCGGACACCTGTTCAGACCCTCATGCATGATGGCAAATATGTAATTATGGTGTTTACTTTCCATTTCTCATGCATTAGGGTTTAAACACTCAGACACTTATTCGGACCCTCTTGCATGACGGCAGATGTGCAATTATGGTGTTTACTTGCCATTTCTCATGCATTAGGGTTTGAACACTTGGACACTTATTCGGACCCTCTTAGATAATGGCAGATATGTAATTATGGTGTTTACTTTCTATTTCTCATGCATTAGGGTTCGAATACTCGGACACTTGTTCGGACCCTCTAGCATGATGGCAGATATGTAATTACGCTGTTTACTTGCCATTTCTCATGCATTGGGTTTTAAACACACGGGCACTTTTTCGGAGCGTGCTGCATGACGGAAAATATGTAATTATGGTGTTTACTCGCCATTTCCTATGCACTATGATTCGAACAATCGGGCACTTATTCGGACCCAGTAGCATGATGGCAGATATGTAATTATGGTTTTTACGTGCCATTTCTCGTGCATTGGGGTTTAAACACTCAGACACTTGTTCGGACCCTCTTACGTGATTGCGAATATGTAACTATGGTGTTTACCTGTCATTTCTCATGCATTAGGGTTCGAACACTCGAACACTTATCCGGACCCTCTACCATTGTGGCAGATATGTAATTGTGGTGTTTACTTGACATTTCTCATGCATTAGGGTTTAAACACTTGGACACATATTCGGACCCTCTTGCATGATGGCAGATATGTAATTATGGTGTTTACTTTCCATTTCTCATGCATTGGGGTTTGAACACTCGGACAGTTATTCGTACCCTCTTATGTGATGGCATATATGTAATTATAGTGTTTACTTGCTATTTCTCATGCATTAGGGTTCGAACAGTCGGACATTTATTCGTACCCTCCAGCATGGTGGCAGATATGTAATTATGTTGTTTACTTGCCATTTCTCATGCATTGGCGTTTAAACACTCGGACACGTATTCGGACCCTCTTGGATGATGGCAGATATGTAATTATGGTGTTTATTTGCTATTTCTCACGCATTGGGGTTCAAACACTCGGACACTTATTCGGACCCTCTAGCATGATGGCAGATACGTAATTATGCTATTTACTTGCCATTTCTCATGCATTGTGGTTTAAACACACAGACACTTTTTCGGAACCTCTTGCATGATGGCAAATATGTAACTATGGTGTTTACTTGCCATTTCTCATGCACTAGGGTTTAAACACTCGGACACTTATTCAGACCCTCTTGCATGATGGCAGATATGTAATTATGGTGTTTACTTGCTATTTCTGACGCATTGGGCTTCGAACACTCGGACACTTATTCGGACCCTCTAGCATGATGGCAGATAGGTAATTATGCTGTTTACTTACCATTTCTCATGCATTGGGGTTTAAACACACAGACACTTTTTCGGAACCTCTTGCATGATGGCAGATATGTAACTATGGTGTTTACTTGCCATTTCTCATACATTGGGGTTTAAACACTCGGACACTTATTCGGACCCTCTTGCATGACGGCAGATATGTAATTATGACATTTACTTGCATTTCTCATGCATTAGGGTTTCAACACTCGGAAACTTTTTCGAACCCTCTTGCATGATGGCATATATGTAATTATGGTGTTTACTTGCCATTTCTCATGCATTAGGTTTTAAACACTCAGACACTTTTACGGACCCTCTTGCATGATTGCAGATATGTAATTATGGTGTTACTTGCCATTTCTTATGCACTAGGATTCGAACAATCAGGCACTTATTCGGACCCACTAGCATGATGGCAGATATGTAATTATGGTTTTTACGTGCCATTTCTCATGCAATTGGGTTTAAACACTCGGACACTTATTCGGAACCACTGGCATGATGGCAGATATGTAATTATGGTGTTTACTTGCCATTTCTCATGCATTAGGGTTCAAACACTCGGACACTTATTCTCACCCTCTTGCATGATGGCAGATATGTAATTATGATGTTTACTTGCCATTTCTCATGCATTAGGGTTTGAACACTCGGACACTTATTCGGACCCTCTTAGATGATGGTAGATATGTAATTATGGTGTTTTCTTGCTATTTCTCATGCATTAGGGTTCGAACACTCGGACACTTATTCGGACCCTCTAGCATGATGGCAGATATGTAATTATGCAGTTCACTTGCCATTTCTCTTGCATTAGGGTGTAAACAGACGAACACTTATTCGGACCCTCTTGCATGATGGCAGATATGTAATTATGGGGTGTACTCGCCGTTTCTCATGCATTAGGGTTTAAACACTCGGACACTTATTCGGACCCTCTTGCATGATGGCAGATATGTAATTATGGTGTTACTTGCCATTTCTCATGCATTAGGGTTTAAACACTCGGACACTTATTCGGACCCTCAAGCATGATGGCAGATATGTAATGATGGTGTTATTTGCCATTTCTCATGCATTTGGGTTTAAACACTCGGACACTTATTCGGCCCTCTTGCGTGATGGCAGATATGTAATTATGGTGTTGACTTGCCATTTCTCATGCATTAGGATTCGAACAATCGAGCACTTATTCGAACCCACTAGCACGATGGCAGATCTATAATTATGGCGTTTACTTCCCATTTCTCATGCATTAGGGTTCAAACACTCGGACACTTATTCGGACCATCTTGCAAGATAGCAGATATGTAATTATTGTGTTTTCTTGCCATTTCTCATTCATGAGGATTCGAACACTCGGAGACTTATTCGGACACTCTAGCATGATGGAAGACATGTAATTGTCGTGTTTACTTGCCATTTCTCGTGCATTATGGTTTAAGCACACGGACACTTATTCGGAACCTCTTGCATGATGGCAGATATGTAATTATGGTGTTTACTTCCTATTTCTCATGCATTAGGGTTCGAACACTCGGACACTTATTCGGACCCTCTAACATGATGACAGATATGTAATTATGCTGTTTACTTGCCATTTTTCATGCATTAGGGTTTAAACACACGGACACTTATTCGGAGCCTCTTGCATGATGGCAGATGTGTAATTATTGTGTTTACTTGTCATTTCTAATGCATTAGGGTTTAAACACTCGGACACTTATTCGGACCCTCTTGCATGATGGCAGATATGTAAATATGGCGTTTACTTACTATTTCTCATGCATTAGGGTTTAGACACTCGGACACTTATTCGGACCCTCTAGCATGTTGCCAGATATGTAATTATGGCTTTTACGTGCCATTTCTCATGCATTAGGGTTTAAACACTCGGATATTTATTCGGACCCTCTAGCATGATGACAGATATGTAATTATGGTGTTTACTTTTCATTTCTTAACCATTAGCGTTTAACCACTCGGACACTTATTCGGATCCTCTTGCATGATTGCAAATTTGTAATTATGGTGTTTACTTGTCATTTCTCACGCATTAGGGTTCCAACACTAGGACACTTATTCGGCCCCCTTGCATGATGGCAGGTATGTAATTATCGTGTTTACTTGCCATTTCTCATGCATTAGGATTTAAACACTCGGACACTTATTCGGATCCTCTAGCATGATGGCAGATGTGTAATTATGGTGTTTACTTGCCATTTCTCATGCATTAGGATTTAAACACTCGGACACTTATTTAGACCCTCGTGCATGATGGCAGATATGTAATTATGGCGTTTACTTGCCATTTCTCCTGCATTAGGGTTTAAACACTCGGACACTTATTCGGACCCTCTAGCATGATGGCAGATATGTAATTATGGTGTTTACTTTCCATTTCTCATGCATTAGGGTTTAAACACTCGGACACTTATACGGACCCTCTTGCAAGATGGCAGATATGTAATTACGGTATTTACTTGCCATTTCTCATGCATGAGGGTTTAAACACTCGGACACTTAAACACACGGACACTTTTTCGGAACCTCTTGCATGATGGCAGATATGTAATTATGGTGTTTAGTTGCCATTTCTCATGCATTAGGGTTTAAACACTCGGACACTTATTCGGACCCTCTTGCAAGATGGCAGATATGTAATTATGGTGTTTACTTGCCATTTCTCATGCATTAGGCTTTAAACAATCGGACACTTATTTGGACCCTGTTGCATGATGACATATATGTAATTCTGGCGTTTACTTGCCATTTCTCATGCATTGGGGTTTAAACACACGGACACTTTTTCGGACCCTCTTGCATGATGGCAGAGATGTAATTATTGTGTTTACTTGCCATTTGTTATGCGCTAGGATTCGAACAGTCGGGCACTTATTCGAACCCATTAGCATGATGGCATACATGTAACTATGGTTTTTACGTGACGTTTCTCATGCATTAGGGTTCGAACACTCGGACACTTATTCGGACCCTCTACCATTGTGGCAGATACGTAATTGTGGTGTTTGCTTGACATTTCTCATGCATTAGGGTTTAAACACTCGGACACTAATTCGGACCCTTTTCCATGATGGCAGATATGTAGTTATAGTGTTTATTTGCCATTTCTCATGCATTCGGTTTTGAACACTCGGACACTTATTCGGACCCTCTTAGATGATGACAGATATGTAATTATGGTGTTTACTTGCTATTTCTCGCGCATTAGGGTTCGAACAGGCGGACACTTATTCGGACCCTCTAGCATGATGGCAGATACGTAATTATGTTGTTTACTTGCCATTTCTCATGCATTGGGGTTTCAACACACGGACACATTTTCGGGATCTCTTGCATGATGGCAGATATGTAACTAAGGTGTTTACTTGCCATTTCTCATGCATTAGGGTTTAGACACTCGGGCACTTTTTCAAACCCTCTTGCATGATGGCAGATATGTAATTATGGTGCTTACTTGCCGTTTCTCGTGCATTACGGTTTAAACACTCGGACACTTATTCGGACCCTCTTGCATGATGCCAGATATGTAATTATGATGTTTACTTGCCATTTCTCATGCATTAGGGTTTAGACACTCGGACACTTTTTCAAACCCTCTTGCATGATGTGAAATATGTAATTCTGGTGTTTACTTGCCATTTCTTATGCACGAGGATTTGAACAATCGGGCACTTATTCGGACCCACTAGCATGATGACAGATAGGTAATTATGGTTTTTACATGCCATTTCTCATGCATTAGGGTTTAAACAATCGGACTCTTATTCAGACACTCTTGCATGATTGCAAATATGTAACTATGGTGTTTATCTTCCATTTCTCATGCATTAGGATTCAAACACTCGGACACTTATTCAGACCCTCTACCATTGTGGCAGATATGTAATTGTGGTGTTTAATTGACATTTCTCATGCATTAGGGTTTAAACACTCGGACACTTATTCGGACCATCTTGCATGATGGCAAATATGTAATTATGGCATTTACTTGCCATTTCTCATGCATTAGGGTTTAGACACTCGGACACTTTTTCAAACCCTCTTGCATGATGGCAGATATGAAATTATGGTGTTTACTTGCCGTTTCTCATGCGTTAGGGTTTAAACACTCGGACACTTATTCGGACCCTCTTGCATGATGGCAAATATGTAATTATGGCGTTTACTTGCCATTTCTCATGCATTGGGGTTTAAACACACGGACACTTTTTTGGACCCTCTTGCATGATGGCATATATGTAATTCTGGTGTTTATTTGCCATTTGTTATGCACGAGGATTTGAACAATCGGACACTTATTCGGACCCACTAGCATGATGACAGATAGGTAATTATGGTTTTTACGTGCCATTTCTCATGCATTAGGGTTTAAATACTCGGACTCTTATTCGGACACTCTTGCATGATTGCAAATGTGTAGCTGTGGTGTTTATCTGCCATTTCTCATGCATTAGGGCTCGAACACTCGGACGCATATTCGGACCCTCTACCATTGTGGCAGATATGTAGTTGTGGTGTTTAATTGACATTTCTCATGCACTAGGGTTTAAACACTCGGACACTTATGCGGACCCTCTTAGATGACGGCAGATATGTAATTATGGTGTTTAGTTGCTATTTCTCACGCGTTAGGGTTCGAACACTTGGACACTTATTCGCACCCTCTAGCATGATGGCAAATATGTAATTATGCTGTTTACTTGCCATTTCTCATGCATTGGGGTTTAAACACATGGACACTTTTTCGAAACCTCCTGCATGATGGCAGATATGTAATTATGGTGTTTACTTTCCATTTCTCATGCATTAGGGTTTAAACACTCGGACACTTATTCGGACCCTCTTGCACGATGGCAAATATGTAATTACGGCGTTTACTTGCCATTTCTCATGCATTAGGGTTTAAACACTCGGACACTTTTTCGGACCCTCTAGCATGATGGCAGATATATAATTATGGTGTTTACTTGCCATTTGTCATGCATTGGGGTTTAAACACTCGGACACTTTTTCGGACCCTCTTGCATTATGACAGATATGTAATTATGGCGTTTACTTGAAATTTCTCATGCATTGTGGTTTAAACACACGGACACCTTTTCGGACACGCTTGCAGGATGGCAGATATGTAATTATGGTGTTTGCTTGCCATTCCTTATGCACTAAGATTCGAACAATCGGGCACTTATTCGGACCCACTAGCATGATGGCAGATATGTAATTCTGGTTTTTACGTGCCATTTTTCATGCATTAGGGTTTAAACACTCGGACACTTATTCGGACCCTCTTGCATGATTGGAAATATGTAACTATGGTGTTTACCTACAATTTCTCATGCATTAGGGTTCGAACACTCGGACACTTATTCGGACCCTCTACCACTGTGGCAGATATTTAATTGTGGTGTTTACTTGACATTTCTCATGCATTATTGTTTAATCACTTGGACACTTATTCGAAGCCTCTTGCATGATGGCAGATATGTAATTATGGTGTTACTTCCCATTTCTCATGCATTAGGGTTTGAACACTCGGACACATATTCGGACCCTCTTATGTGATGGCAGATATGTAATTATGGTGTTTACTTGCTATTTCTCATGCATTAGGGTTCGAACACTGGGACACTTATTTGTACCCTCCAACATGATGGCAGATATGTAATTATGCTGTTTACTAGCCATTTCTCATGCATTGGGGTTTAAACACACGGACACTTTTTCGGACCCTCTTGCTTGACGGCAGATATGTAATTATGGAGTTTACTGGCCATTTCTTATGCACTAGGATTCGAACAATCGAGCACTTATTCGGAACCACTAGCATGATGGCAGATATGTAATTATGGTTTTTATGTGCCATTTCTCATGCGTTATGGTTTAAAACACTCGGACAGTTATTCGGACCCTCCTGCATGATTGCAAATATGTAACTATGGTGTTTACTTGGGATTTCTCATGCATTAGGGTTCGAACACTCGGACACTTATTCGGACCCTCTACCATTGTGGCAGATATGTAATTGTGGTGTTTGCTTGACATTTCTCATGCATTAGCGTTTAAACACTCGGACACTTATTCGGACCCTCTTGCATGATGGCAGATATGTAATTATGGTGTTTACTTGCCATTTCTCATGCATTAGGGTTTAAACACTCGGACACTTATTCGGACCCTCTTAGATGATGGCAGATATGTAATTATGGTGATTACTTGCTATTTCTCACGCATTAGGGTTCGAACACTCAGACACTTATTCGGACCCTCTAGCATGATGGCAGATATGTAATTGTGCTGTTTACTTGCCATTTCTCATGCATTGGGGTTTAAACACACGGACACTTTTTCGGAACCTCTTGCATGATGGCATGTATGTAATTATGGTGTTTACTTGCCATTTCTCATGCATTGGGGTTTGAACACTCAGACACTTATTCGGACCCTCTTATGTGATAGCAGATATGTAATAATTGCGTTTACTTGCCATTTCTCATGCATTAGGGTTTAAACACTCGGACACTTATTCGAACCCTCTTGCATGATGGCAGATATGTAATTATGGTGTTTACTTGTCATTTCTCACGCATTAGGATTCGAACACTCGGACACCTATTCGGACCCTGTTGCATGATGGCAGATATGTAATTATGCTGTTTACTTGCCATTTCTCATGCGTTGGGGTTTAAACACACGGACACTTTTTCGGAACCTCTTGCACGATGGCAGATATGTAATTATGGTGTTTACTTGCCTTTTCTCATGCATTAGGGTTTTAACACTCGGGCACTTATTCGGACCCTCTTGCATGATGGCAGATATGTAATTATGGCGTTTACTTGCCATTTCTCATGCATTAGGGTTATAACACTCGGACACTTTTTCGGGCCCCCTTGCATGATGGTAGATATGTAATTATGGGGTTTACTTGCCGTTTCTCTTGTGTGCGGAAGTGGTTTGGAAATACTCTTCAGATCCTGGGAGACGCTATTGATCCTCAGCTAGTCACCTGCAAGGAAACAAGTACTCCGGTCGAGGGTGCCGGAATTTGCAGTCCGACGGTCAAGTCAGTTTTTCTACTCAAGAAAGCTTGTCTACTAAATTTGTGATGTGATTCTTACATACCTTTTCATGTCCGTTGTTCCTATATTTATATATGTTTCTTTTGGTCCTCGGGAATAGGGCCTACTGTTCAATCATTACCCATCCAACTATTCGTCTTCAGGAATCCTCCTTTATTTGGCCCACTTATCCCATTCGGCCGATGACGGGTCTCAGAATCAGAATAGAGCCGGCTACTATCAGCCTCCCTAAATATGGCCCCTCCGACTCTGCCGTTTATTCGGCTCCCACAATTGCATTCCAAGCATTCTGCCAGCGACCGTCGGCTGGAGTGCTTGGCTTCGGGTTTCGAACACTCAGAACCAAAATCCGACGATTGGCCTTGTTTCATTAATTACACTCCCTTTGGTTGTCATCTCAACTTCCCGTCACTTCGTATACGTTTATTTATTGTGATTTAAAGTTTGACGTCCTTTCGAATTCGTTTTCTAAGATATTGGTCACTGGGTTACTTTTTCGATTGCTCTAGCAACTTTATTCTCTCCGATATCCTCACTCTTCGTAAGTTCTTCCCAATATGTTTCTCACTTGTCACATTCTTGTTAAACCATAGGGCATGGCGAATCATCTGAAAGACCTCCTCTCGTCAGATCGAATTGCTGGCTTCAGACGCCATTTTTCTATCCCTGATAATGTCCACTTGTCACTTGTGACGGACGGCACCCTCGACATGGAGAGGGAGGACAGAAACACTGTTGTTTTTCCTCTCTTGTCAATTGCAGAGGGTGGAGTCCGCTTTCCCCTTCACCCGTTTCCAAGGGCCGTTCTTCGCCATTGGGATTTAATCCCTTCCCAACCTAACGTGAATTTCTTTAGAATTATAATGGGGGTCGTAGCACTGAATCGTCGTCTGGGGATTAACCTTGGTATTCCTGCCATTCGGCACTGTTATGCTTTGGCTAAGTCTTCTGGTCGGCATGGGCGTTACTTCCTCAGAGCCAAGGACACCGACCATCAGCTAATCACCATGCTTTCCAGCTCTGGGAAACGAGTTGATGATGTTATGGTCGTTGTCCAAGGCAACTGGGAGTTCGGCGAAGGGAAGGATCACGTCGACCCTGTTCCTAGACAAAGGGGCGAGCCAGGTCGTCAAGTACCTTCCTGTTTTAACCATGCATTCATATTTGTTGCAAATCGTATTCCTTTGAATCTTATGGCTTGTCTTGTGCAGAGAATGATTTGAAAAAGGTTCAACCTTCAGCCGACGGTACCGTTCTTTCGGACATTAGGGTCGCTCTGAGGTATTTCGGCCGTCGAAGTCTTCAGAAACAGGGGAGGGCGGCTCACGTTCTTCTTTGCTACGAGCTGACTTATACGACCTTCTCGGCGGTAGAAAACATACCGATTCCGGAAGGTGAAGATTCTCTCATTGCTCGTATCTTGTCCGATTTCAAAAACCTGAGGCAGATAGGCTTTGAAGGATCTGATTCGGAGAGAAATGAGGTAGCTGATGTTGCCAAGTCAGATCAGTCGGAGACCGAATCTGAGGAGGTGTTGAACTCCGTCAATCCACCATCTACTTCGGGACAGGGGGATCTTTCTCCTGGCGACGTTTTTCTACACTTAGGGGATCTTCCGGTCGCAGATTCTTCAGATATGGCTAGGTTAAGCCTGTCAAAACTTGGCAAAAAGGCAAATGCGGAGAGGTTATGTCACGCCCCAAACCCGCCCCTAAAAGTTTGGGCATGACCCATTCGAAACCAGACACTAAACCTGTTATACATATCTTATGGGGCCTGAACGGAAGCATGCAATAATATAAAATACATCGAATAACATCCATTGAGCTACTTCTAACATGCCAGGATCCCAACATCACACTAAGTAAATATTATACAGACAGTTTACATCCATATGCCTCGACTCAACCCCACAAATAGGCATATAACAAAAATGATAATGAAGAAGGAATTATTTACACTCAACCCCAAAAATAGACATCTAATGCATAAATGAAACTCGGCAAAAGTTTTACAAACGAACGGCTTCAGGTGGTGCCTGGACGCCTCAAGGTTGACAAGAGGAACACAAGCTTTAAGGTTGGGACTGAACTCCCGATTGGCTACCTACAGAAACAGACAGACAAAATACAGAATGAGCGAACCAGTGAATAATATAGTACATAAATATTGTGATATTTAACCAGACTAATCAAAACATATAGTTGCAGATACATATTATTAACTACATTCCGTGATTAATTCCAAAACAGCCATAGGCCTACAGATGCAGAACGACCATAGGTCCAGGGATATCAGAAGTAACAGAGATAACAGAAGTAGCAGAACTAACAGAAATAACAAAACGCATAAGCGTGGGTAACAGAACGCATATAGTGTAGTCACAGAAGATACAGAACGCATATAGCGTAGTCACAGAAGGTACAGTATGGACTCAGAGGTGGCTCGTACGGATTCCAGAGGTGGCTCCCACAAGGTGTAGCACTTCGTTCCGTACAGCACTTTGTTCCATACCAGAAAATATTAGAACGACCTACGGTCCAGAAATCTCATAAACATAATTTATCAGAAACAGAGTCTATGCATTTCAGATTCCAAACCATTTCGTAATCATTTTCATAATTATTGCCATATTCAGATTTGCATAAGATCATATGTGGTACACCCATTAGCCATCAGATCAGGTAGGTCCGAAGACCACAACAGGTAGGTCCGAAGACCACAAAGCTGATACCAACAGCCCGGTATTGTTACCCCCGGGCGAGAGGCCATCCGGACTAAGGGTGGCCACAAATACTTTTTTAGAAAACTGAACATTCGTTCGTTCATTTCCAACATATCATAGCTTTCAGAAATCAATCATTTCGTATCATGGTATACTGAAAATACATAACATAGTTTAACAAAACGTTGTTGATAACTGTTAACAAAGACAGCATAGTATATAGCTTGCACGCTTTCAGAAATACATACGTACTACAATTCTGTAATGTATATAGATACCATAACATCAAACAGGCCGGAATAAACTTATAAACCAACTTTACAGTGTTAATAGCTGTATGCAATTCGTTATATAGAAGTATGTGTAATTCATAGGATGGTATATTGACAATAATCAATAGCCATAACTCAAAATACGGAGTAGGTTCAGAATCATACCGATGTGTGCTAACTCTTTCAATGTTCACATCAATTCTCAATCAACAAACACGTTACCATATTAGCTCACGAAAAATAGAATGTGTTAACAATATTTTAATGGTAAACAAGGCATATTTGTACATGATGTAAGCCGAAGGTACTACATTGAGGCCACTTAGGTTACATTTTTGGTCTTTTAATTTTATTTATTTGGTGGAGATGATGTGTTTCGTGCACTTGTACAGGTTTAGCAGGAAATATGAAAATTCAATCAAAAAGGGGCGCGAAACCAGATTCTCCGAGCGAGAGATGAAAAATCCGAGACCACCAGACCACCGCACGTGCGGCCAAGCTTCACCGCACGTGCGGCACACCACCGCACGAGCGGCCGGAACCACCGCACGAGCGGCCCACCTAGGGACGCGTGCACGGGCTTTTTGGTCTATTTTGCTCCGAATAAAAGACAGAAAATCTGTCTCAGTTAGGGTTCGAAAATTGAATAGAGAACAAGAAGGGAGACTAGGGTTCAAGAGGAAAGGGAGGCTACCAAAGCTTGATGGGTATTTCCATGGAGGTTTCTTCCTCATCTTCTTCCTCTTTCCACTCCTCCATGAGTGGCTAGTCGTCTTTTCTAGGGTTTTGATGAAACCCTAGCCATGTAATGGATTTTTCATGAGCTTTCATTGTACATTGGTTTGAATGAATGTATGGATGTTTTAGAAGTTTTAAATAATTGTTTCGTTCTTCTCTTCAAGCATTTTACTCTCTGTGATTGTTTAATTTTCCATACATTAGTATTCTTTGTGTTAGTATTCAAAGTATGAGACGAGTCATGCTATGAGAGACGGATCGTTTGGCTAACATAATTTAGAGCAAACGACTCGTACTACTCGGGATGATTCGTGCTTGTACATTGAATGTTACAAACCCTCTTGATCAATATTTCAAACTTGTAGTTGTGAAATATTGGATAATTCAAACCGAAATGCGATTGATGGTTGATGTTAAGTCTCATTCATGTGGTTAGTGGTGAATTCTCTACCCTAGGATTTTTCCCCAATTTAAACCTAGATTTCAAATTCTTGATAATTCAATTCTTAGTTTAATTTATTTATATTAAATTAGGTTATAATCATTCAATCTTTTTATCAAAATTAATTTAGGAATTTAATAATTAAATTAGTTTAATTTCACAATAGTCCCTGTGGATCGATACCTGGACTTGCCATTATTCTAAGAATTTGGTATAGTTTAGTATTTAATTTTGGTGTGTTCAACGACCCATCAAATTTTGGCGCCGTTGCCGGGGACTTCTGGCGAAATTAGTTAATTTAAAGTTACATTCTTATTTTAATTTTTAGTTTAGGATTTTATGCTTTTGGTGTTGCTAAGTGTGCAGAGTGTTTGAAATTGGAGCTATCATTGAAGTGCAAGCGGAGCGCAGCCGAGCTTAAAAAAAAAAAACCGCAGCACTAAAGTGAGTAAACAGAAGCAAACACTCACAAGCAAAGCACCAAAGTGCTAAAACGAAAGTCAAAGCTCAACTGGGGGTTGGAGACAACGTCTACACGTCAAGCATCCGCAAGACGAGTAAAGCGTTTTCGTTAAACCGCTGTGAGTATTTCTTCCTTTGGTATTTTGCTTTCATACTTAGTGCACAGAGTCGAACTTTTGTGTGTGTTGTGGGTAGTGTATGCACGGGCGTCGTTCTTGTCGCCCTGAATTGTGTGTTTGGACCTTGAACTAGAAAGGACCCTTAGGAGACTTAGGGCTTCTGCCCGTGTTCCTAGGCTTGATATTCATACATTGAGCCATTAGAGATGGCAGATCCTAATGTCCCGAATGTGCCCAACCGGACACTTAAGGATTATTTTACACCCACTGCATATACATCACCATCATGCATCCAATTGCCCAACACCACTGCTGCTCATTATGAGATTAAGTCCAGCACCATACAAATGCTCCCATCATTCCATGGACTAACTCATGATGACCCTTATAAGCATTTGAATGAATTTCTGGAAATTTGCTCGACAGTGAGGATCCAGAATTTCACAAATGAGGCCTTAATGTTGCGATTGTTTCCATTCTCGTTAAAGGATAAAGCCAAACACTGGCTAAATTCTTTACCTGCTAATTCAATCACAACTTGGGACCAATTACAGCAACGGTTCTTGGAGAAGTACTTTCCCATAGGTAAAACCAACCAACTTAGGCGAGCCATCACAAACTTTGCTCAAATGGATGGCGAGCAATTCCATGAGACGTGGGAAAGACTTAGAGACCTTCTCCAACAGTGTCCCCACCACCAAGTGCCTGATTGGCAACTTGTTCAAACATTCTATTATGGCTTAACTGAGCCCACCGCCAAATGGTGGATTCGTCCTGTGGTGGGACATTTATGTCTAAAAATGATGCCGAGGCATGGCAATTGTTTGAGAACTTAAGTGATAATTCCCTTCACCATGCCTCCGCAGCCCGGCAAGTCCGGCAACCGTAGTTGGAGCCCCGAAAAGAGGGGGCATTTATGAGGTCGGGCAAAACCTAGAGTTAGCCCAACAAGTAGAGGCATTGTCCCGCAAGATGGACCAATTATTAGCTACGGGACATGCCCCTACCCAGCAAGTTCAGCCTCAATTCACGAGGCATGTGTTATTTGTGCGAGCCCTGCTCATGACTTGAGTGAGTGCCCTTCGGCATCACAATTTCCGGAGTTAGTCCAAGAGCATGTGAATGCGGCTCAAGGATTCTCCAACCCGGGTAATGATCCATACTCCAACACATACAATCCGGGATGGAGAAATCACCCTAATTTCTCATGGAGACCCCCTTCACAAGGCACTTCTTACAATCCTCCACCACCAAGGCAGAATTTCAATAATTTTGCCAACCAATCATCTTACCGACCACCGCAACCTTATAGACCCCCACAACCATACCGGCAACCACAACCACAACCCCCGCCTGTTCCTCAGGGCAACTCTGCCTTTGAGACTCAGGTGTTGGAAGTTCTCTCAGAACTTAAGGGGTTAGCACCGATAGTTCACTCCCACACTCACTCTATTGCCAAGATAGAGACCCAATTGGGTCAAATGGCTAACAACATGAATCGGAGAGAGGAGGGAAAATTACCAAGTCAAACTGTGGCCAACCCTAAGGGACAATACGGGGCAGAGAGTTCGGGTGGGAATGGTAAGCAACATGAACAAATGCAAGCGGTGGTTGCTTTAAGAAGTGGTAGGAAGTTAGAGCCTCAGTCAGTTGCGTCTGATGCAACTAGAGTTAGGAAGGGTGACCACGGTGGTTCACCTAGTGAGAGCAAGGGTGAGGGGGAAACAATTAAGAGGGATGACTTAGTCCCTAGTACTTCATTTGAGCCCAAGGCACCATATGTGCCTAAGGCACCCTTTCCCCAATGTCTAGACACACCGTCCCCTTTTAATAAGAAGGCGGCATCTATGGAGGCAATGATGGAGGTCTTTAAACAGGTAAAAATCAACCTCCCCCTGTTGGAGGCGATTAAGCAAGTACCATCATATGCCAAATTTCTGAAGGACCTTTGTACGCAAAAGCGTAAATCTAGGACACATGTGTCCCAGAAGGTCCTACTCACGGAGCAAGTAAGCTCCATCTTGTTGAATGACACACCTCCTAAGCTTAAGGACCCGGGTGCCCCAACCATTGCATGCATTATAGGGGACCATTTCATTGATAGGGCCTTATTGGATTTAGGGGCGAGTGTCAATTTGTTGCCGTACTCTGTGTACGAGGAATTTGGGCTTGGCGAGTTGAAGCCCACTACTGTTACTCTTCAGTTGGCTGACCGGTCCCTCAAAGTGCCACGTGGCATGATTGAGGATGTATTAGTTAAGGTTGATAGGTTCTACTTCCCTGTTGACTTTTTGGTTTTAGATATGGAACCGGTAGCCAGTTCAGGAAACAAATCCCGGTGATTTTGGGTCGACCTTTCTTGGCTACGGCCAATGCATGCATTAATTGTCGGACCGGGGTTATGGAAGTTTCATTTGGTAACATGCAAGTGAAACTTAATGTTTTCCAAGCATCACAACAACCTCATGAGAGAGAGGAGTGCTTATTAGTGGATGTTGTGGATGAGATTGTTGAGGAGGCTTTGCCCTCCATTCTTGTAGAGGACCCTTTAGAGGCTTGTCTAGCTCATTTTGGGTTTGAAAATTTTGATATAGATGGGTCAGTTGAGGAGGTGAATGTCTTGCTTAATTCTTCTTCTACACCGGATTTTCCTCCATGGAAAGCCCGGTTTGAGTCCTCCTCTGTCGAGAGAGCCTGCCACACCATCTTTGGTCACACCACCTACACTTGAGTTGAAGCCACTTCCGGCCACACTCAAGTATGCATTTTTAGGGCCCCAGGAGACTTTACCAGTTATCATTGCATCTGACTTGACTGCTGAGCAGGAGAGTCAGTTAATGAGTGTTCTCGTGGCACATCGGAGTGCTATAGGGTGGTCAGTGGCTGATTTGAAAGGGATAGATCCCTCCGTGTGCATGCATTATATACATCTAGAGGAGGACACCAAACCTTCTCGCGAAATGCAACGGAGACTGAATCCTAATATGAAAGAGGTGGTGAAGAAGGAGGTTTTGAAATTGTTGGATGCGGGTATCATATACCCCATCTCAGATAGCAAGTGGGTGAGTCCCACACAAGTGGTGCCCAAGAAATCGGGCATCACTGTTGTTGAGAATGAGGGAGGAGAGTTAGTCCCCACACGAACCACTACTGGGTGGCGAGTGTGCATTGATTATAGGAGACTAAATTCCTCGACTAGGAAGGACCATTTTCCCTTACCTTTCATTGACCAAATCCTAGAGCGGTTAGCGGGGCAGGGTTCTATTGTTTTCTTGATGGCTATCGGGGTATAATCAAGTCCCGGTGTACCCCGCTGACCAGGAAAAGACCACATTCACATGCCCTTTTGGCACTTTTGCTTACAGGCGCATGCCCTTCGGGCTATGTAATGCACCGGCGACCTTTCAACGGTGTATGATGGCCATTTTCTCCGACATGGTGGAGAAATTCTTAGAGGTTTTTATGGATGACTTTTCGGTGTTTGGACCGTCTTTTGAGGAATGCCTTAGGAACTTGACTAGAGTGTTAGAACGATGTATTGAGGCAAACCTAATCTTGAGTTGGGAAAAGAGCCATTTTATGGTTCGTGAGGGTATAGTGTTGGGACACATTGTGTCCCCTCGAGGTATAGAGGTTGACAAGGCTAAGGTTGACCTCATTGCAGGCCTTCCTCCACCCAATTCCGTGCGTCAAATCAGGTCTTAGGGCATGCAGGTTTTTACCGTAGGTTCATTAAAGACTTCAGTAAGATATCACGTCCTTTGTGTAGTTTACTAGTTAAGGACGCGCCTTTTGTCTTTGATGAGGCATGCTTAAAGGCATTTGAAACACTGAGAATGGCCTTGACCACTGCCCCAATCATGAAATCACCAGATTGGTCACTTCCCTTTGAAATCATGTGTGATGCCTCGATTATGCTGTCGGGGCTGTGTTGGGCCAAAGGGTCAATAAGGCACCATTTGCTATATATTATGCTAGTCGCACTCTCTCGGATGCTCAATTGAACTACACTACTACCGAGAAAGAGTTGCTAGCTGTGGTCTTTGCCTTAGACAAATTCCGGTCTTATCTCCTAGGTTCCAAGGTCATAGTCTTCACTGATCATGCCGCTTTGCGGTATTTATTATCTAAGAAAGAGACCAAACCTAGGTTGATTAGATGGATTTTGTTGCTTCAGGAATTTGACTTAGAGATCCGTGATAAGAAAGGATCCGAGAATGTGGTGGCGGATCATCTCTCCCGAATCCTTGTTGAGTATAATAGTGACCCTCTTATTTTGCATGATTCGTTTCCGGACGAACAACTCTTTGAGCTGTCACAAGCGAGCCCCCCGTGGTTTGCGTATATTGTGAATTACTTGGCCATTGGGCAAATTCCACAGAATTGGTCTAAGCAAGACAAAGATCGATTCTTTTCGCAGGTCAAGTATTACTTTTGGGAGGATCCGGAGTTGTTTAAATATTGCTCCGACCAAGTGATCCGACGGTGTGTGCCGGAGAGTGAGGTGCATAGCATTCTTACATTTTGTCATTCTTCTGCATGTGGCGGTCATTTTAGTGGGCATAAAACGGCCGCCAAGATTTTACAGAGTGGGTTTTATTGGCCCACAATTTTTAAAGATGCCCATCAATTTTGTAGAACTTGTTTGCGCTGTCAGCAAATGGGTTCGATGTCTCGGCGTGACATGATGCCAATGTCCCCTATTCTTGTGGTAGAAATATTTGATGTGGGGGATTGATTTTATGGGCCCTTTCCCGTCATCATTCGGGTTTGAGTACATTCTTTGGCAGTAGATTATGTGTCTAAGTGGGTGGAGGCAATAGCTACCCGAACAAACGATCATAGAGTGGTAATCAAGTTTTTGCATGAAAACATCTTTAGTCGTTTTGGGTTTCCTAGAGCCATAATAAGTGATCAGGGTACACATTTTTGTAACCGGTTCTTTGAGTCGGTAGTTAAGAAATACTCTATCACTCATAAAGTTGGCACTCCATACCACCCTCAAACTAGTGGCCAAGTGGAAGTCTCAAATAGGGAGGTAAAGCACATAATTGAGAAAACTGTGAGACCGGATAGGAAAGATTGGTCACAAGGTTAATTGATGCATTATGGGCTTACCGCACTGCTTATAAGACACCCATTGGGATGTCACCATATAGAGCGGTGTTCGGCAAAGCTTGCCATCTCCCGGTTGAACTTGAGCACCGAGCATTGTGGGCCATAAAGAAGTTTAACTTCGATATGGCCGCGGCTGGGCTCAACCGGAAATTGCAACTCAATGAGTTGGAGGAAATCCGGAATGATGCATATGAGAGTTCGAGAGTTTTTAAAGCTCGGACTAAAGAATTTCATGACAAGCACATTAATAGAAAATCCTTTGAACCCGGCCAAAAAGTGTGGCTTTTTAATTCAAAATTGAGACTCTTTCCGGGTAAGCTAAGTCTAGATGGGATGGACCCTTTGAGGTTGTTGAGGCATTTATTCACGGCGCCGTTGAGGTGCGAGATCCAAAGACGGCCACACTTTCAAAGTGAATGGCCAAAGATTGAAACCATATATAGAGGGGATTGGGAATGGGGATATGATTGAGTCCATTGCTTTGATGGACCCATTTTACTACGATTGAGATTGATTTGATTCTCTTTCTTTCCCTTCTATGCTATTGTTTTTCTTTGTTCTCGTCATGCTTTACTTGCGTCTAGGAGACTTTAAATCCTCTAAAGGTGTAATTCCTTTGGTGTTTGCCGTGCCCGAACGGCATCTGACGGTCTGGTATAGCCACCTAACCGTGTTTGTAGTGAGTTCCTAGGAGACCAACTGAGACGGTGGAAACTAGAGTTCGAATGGCAAAGCCTAGAACACAAAGGTTTGGGATTTCCGAGACTAGAGTCTGGTTTAAATACCCAGGGGTGTGGAGATTGCTTCAAAACTACCTCGGCTTGAACTCTGTATGGCAGCCCCATAGGTTGAGGTAGCTTTATGCGCCTCGATTCTGGATACCGAATCAACCTAGTCTGTCACCCTGTTGGAGAATAGGGAAAGTTACAAACACAGTTAGGGAGAAAAGTAGTACCCGTGGTTTTCGCGTGAAGATTATACCTTTAGTGGCATTCCGTTATGTTCTTATGTGCTATATTTATTTCGGATGTCAATTGAAGGTAGAAATGGTTAAGTATATTTCGGTTGTACTAGCCCGAAGGCTATAAACTACGATGGGTTTTATTACTTGGGGGATTCTGAAGTGGCAACTTTATGCCATAACTCTGGTGTCTTTTGTTAGGTGCTGAGAGTTAGTAAAAAAAAAAAAAAAAAAAAAAAAAAAAACGAAATTTTGAGCATGCTTTCATGTTATTTTCTGTGTTTACACAAGTAAAAATACACAAATAAAAAAAAAAAATATGTGTTGTATTTGTCAAACAAAAAAATATATATAAATAAATAATAAATAAACAAAATAAAATAAATAAAATTCTTAGTTTAATTTCTTTGTGAAAAATAAAAAATAATAAAAATAAATAATGGGGTGTTATACTTGTTAAAAAAAAAAAAAAAAAAAAAAAGATAGCCCAGACCGCTCGAGGGTTGGGCTCGCCGCACGAGCGGCCCAGTGCCAAATGCATACTGCTTAGCGCCGCAGGAGCGGCCAAAATCACCGCTCGAGCGGCCCACTCGGCGCACGAGCGGCCCAGGTCCAAAAAAAAAAAAAAAAAAAAAAAAAAAAAAAAAGGCCCAGACGCTCGAGCGGTTGGGCTCACCGCACGAGCGGCCCAGCTCGAGTTGGCTACTGTCTAACGCCGCACGAGCGGCCCAAATGCGCCGCACGAGCGGCCCAAAATTTTTAAAAAAAAAAAAAAAAAAAAAATTTGCTGAAGAGCCCAAAGTTTTGTTTTATTTTTATTTTTTTATTATTTTATTTACTTTATTTATTTATTTAAAAAAAATAAATAATAAACAATATATTTTATTTTATTTCAAAAAAAAAAAAAAAAAAAAACAAAACAAAAAAAAAAAAAAAAACGAAATTTTCATTATATTATTCTTATTTACTTTATTTAAACATATATATTTTTTTTATTTTATTTCAAAAAAAAAAAAAACGAAATTTTTATTATTATATCTTATTTACTTATTTGAAAAATAAATAAATAAATAAATTTGTTTTGTTTATTTATTTATTTTTATTTTATTCAAAAAAAAAAAAAAAAAAAAAAAAAAGGGGCAAACCAATTGACTTATCTAACACACCCCACACACCCCAATCACAGATTCGTTCTTTTTCTCTTCTCTCTCTCTCTCTCTCTCTCTCTCTAAGCCCCACAAACCCACTACCTTCACCATCTTCTTCTTCCTTCTTTCTCTTTTCTTCTTCTTTCTTCTTTCCCCAAAACGTCTCACCGGGCGTGCTTTAACCCTCTCCGTCGTCGAATCTCCGGCGACCACCATTTTTTCCGGCGAATCACCACTCTTTTTTCTCTCTTTCTCCATTTTTTTTTTAAGGTAATCTTCTTCCTTTCATGTTAGATTGTGGAGTCTTTGATGTTGTTTCTCTGTTCATTTATTTTATTTTATTTTTCTTTATTTTTATTTTCTTAGATTTTGTTCAAAAAAAATAAAATAAAATAAATAAAATAAAAAATAATAAAAAAGAGCTTAGCCATGTTTATTGTTAGTTGATCTTTCTTTCTTTTATTTTACTTTATTTAGCCATGTTTATTGCCATGTCATAGTATATTACCTTAACTATGTTTAACTAATTTGATTTAAAAAAAAAAAAAAAAAAAACATAATCTACGACTCTGGGCAAGAACACCATCGCCGCACGTGCGGCCCCCACTCGGGCGAACGTGCGGCCCATTTGCAAAAAAAAAAAAAAAAAAAAAAGTTGATAATAATAATTTAGTTTATTTTTATTCCCTCCATTTGTTTAGTTTCAATTGTTCGTTAGTGATTCTAGTAGTTTAATTAGTTGTGGGTGGTTTTATTTTTATTTTTATTTTTATTTTAGCTTAGGTTATTATATTCTATAGTTGAGTCTCTTTTGTAATTTAGTATTTCATAGTTTAGTTTAGTTTAGTTTAATTTAATTTTTAGTTTAGCTAATTTCATTTAATGTCATTTTATTCATTTATTTCATTATTTTCGTTTTTATTTTATTTTATTTTATTTTATTTTATTTTATTTTGTTTTTAAAAAACTAATATAATAATAAATAAAAAATTTAAAAAAAAAAAAAAATTGGCGGTGTGAGGTTGATCCAGTTTTGAATGAATTATACCTACATGCTATTTCTGATAAATGTTAATATAATGGTTCCACATTTTTGGTTGTGTTGGTTGAACTATTTTGTGCAGGTATGGCTTCATCATCCCGCCGAGCACCCAAACGGCCTCGCACTGCCAACATTGCATTTAGGGATATGCCAACAGATGCTTGGGCCACCAAACCGGTGGTATCTGATACATCCTTTGATGTGGACTTCTTTCGTAGGCATCAAACCACTACATGGAGTATTCAACAACTTGAAGACCGAGGCCTCCTGGGCATCTGCACTGTCACTGAACCGGCATACTCGCGCATTGTGCGCCTCTTTTATCAACATATGTACGTCAGTGACGAGGCCCCAGGAGCTCTTTGCTCCATTGTTGACGGAGTGGAGTTAGTGGTCACTCCAGCTTCAATTGCCGAGGTCCTCCACTGTTCCATGGAACCTATCAATGCAGAGCAGTTCCCGGTTTTCACTCGGGAACTCACCATCCCGGAATTGGTGACTGAGTTTTATGAGGGGCGGCAGGAGGATGACAACCGTACGAGCATCAGGCGGGCTAATTTACCACGTCGCCTTCTCTTCTTCGATGTGGTCCTGAAAAAGAATGTCATTCCTATTGGCCACAAGGAAGAGCGGAGAGGGGACTTCCTTCGTGCCTTACATCGGTTTGACCACGGATTTTGGATTGACATCCCTACCTTGATCTACAATCAGATGTATAGAATCCTAAATGAAGTAAAAATCCGCCCTACACGAGGTAGTTCTACATGGGCCCTCCCTTTTGCCAACCTCATTACAGCGCTCATCAAAGCCCAAGGGACATACCCACTGCAGGCCATTGAGGTTCAGCTACCGCCGCCCCTATTTTATGGTAGAACTCATTGGCGTCAAACCACTGCTCGCCTGCCGCCTCCACTAGTTCTTCCCGCGGCCCCGGCAAATCCTAATGATGCCCAGTCGAGCCTGCAGCCGCACCACCGCCGGCACCACGCCATTCCGTATGAAGAGGGCGCAATCAGGCTATTCTGGATAATCAAGCCGCCCTTCAGCAATCTATGGTTGATCTCCGGAACGACTACCAGGCTGACCGAATTATTCAGAGTTGCATTTGATGGGTATCAGCAGTCAGTCGCCTCTTTGCACACTGACTTCTATGCATACCGGGATTCGCGAGTGGGCAGCGGTTTTGATCAGATTGAACGGCAGATTGATCAGCATGGTACTCGGGTTCATGATGAGGTGTTCAAGACTCGGATACTAATGCAGGCCCTTTTTGAGCAGTATTTCCCACCACCACCACCAGATCCACATCAGTGATTTCTGTATATTTCTTTTTTTTCTTCTATTTTCTTTTATTTTGTTTTCTTTCTTTCTTTTCTCTTCAAAAAAAAAAAAAAAAAAAAAAAAAACAAAAAAAAAACTTGACTTGGATCCTTGCCTCGCGGATAGCGCCTATGTTGTCTGGTACGATCCCTCTCTCATTTTACTATCTCATGCCTACTTGCTTACATTGAGGACAATGTTATATTCCAGTTGGGGGGTGAGGGTATTTGTAATAAATATTCATGTCTGTACTTGCTGCACTTGATTTGCACCACTTCACTTAATGTTTACTTTGTGCCAGTATGGTAATGATATGAACATATGTTAATTGGGGAACATAGTGGGCTTGTATGAAAAGGGTTATTGGGTAAATATTCACATGTGATGTTTGCACTAGATAGTTGTTTGTGTTTGTGATATTAGTACACTTGTCATGAGTATGCCTTAAATTCACATGACACACTATCATAGCAGTAACCTCTTATTATAATCCCTGGTGTACATCATTGATAATGGTTGAGGTTGCAGAAACGAATGAATGCGTAGCCAAGTTTCTTCAAAAAAAAAAAAACTTGACTTGTTTGGGTTCGTAGCCTCTTTAACTCGAGTTAGTTATTAAGCCCGTAGGGGTGTCTCTACACCTAGTGCCCTAAAACCGTCTGGTTTGGGAGTCATTGGCCAATACTTGCTACATGGGTTAATTAGAAAGCTTAAGGGACCTAGACATTGCACTTAGGAAAAAATAAAGAGAATGACTAGTTCGGATTCGTAGCCTTTTCAGCTCGAGTTATTAAGCCCGTAGGGGTGTCTCTACACCTAGTGCCCTAAAACGTCTGGTTTGGGAGTCATTGGCCCAAACTTGCTACATGGGCTGGATAGAAAGCTTAATGGATCAGGACATTGCACAGTTTTTAATTAAAAAAAAAAAAAAAAAAAAAAAAAAAAAAAAAAAAAATTGAGAAGCTTGGTTGCAACAGTTTAGTTTTTTCGTATATGTTGAGTGTTATTATGAGTTACATGGGCTATTATAGTAGACAGTTAACTAATATGGTGATTGCACTTTACACCGAGGGTACTAATGATGTGTCTACTAGCATTCACAAGTACAGGGGACTCTACTTTTGTATTAACTGAATTGTGGTTTAATCTCAATAGATTCCTTCATACTTGTCCACTATGCCTTTAATGAATCATCATGTTTTAATATCACACTATAGTGGCACATAAGTTGGTTGTTGTGTGGAGTAGTGTGGATTAATTGTTGTTGAGCGGATTTGAATATGTTGATGTTTGTGGGTATCATTTCTGAAAACCCTCACGAGACTATACTCGTCCACTTGGGGTAACCTTGTGGTTTAAAGGCTTGTTGCATATGCTAAATGCAATCGTGTTCCCTACGAAAGTGGCTGAGAGTATTTTACTTTTCTTATTTTTTGTTTTGCTTGAGGACTAGCAAAATGTAAGTTGGGGGGTGTGATGTAAGCCGAAAGGTACTACATTGAGGCCACTTAGGTTACATTTTTGGTCTTTTAATTTTATTTATTTGGTGGAGATGATGTGTTCGTGCACTTGTACAGGTTTAGCAGGAAATATGAAAATTCAATCAAAAAGGGGCGCGAAACCAGATTCTCCGAGAGAGAGATGAAAAATCCGAGACCACCAGACCACCGCACGTGCGGCCAAGCTTCACCGCACGTGCGGCACACCACCGCACGAGCGGCCGGAACCACTGCACGAGCGGCCCACTAGGGACGCGTGCACGGGCTTTTTAGTCTATTTTGCTCCGAATAAAAGACAGAAAATCTGTCTCAGTTAGGGTTCGAAATTGAATAGAGAACAAGAAGGGAGACTAGGGTTCAAGAGGAAAGGGAGGCTACAAAGCTGATGGGTATTTCCATGGAGGTTTCTTCCTCATCTTCTTCCTCTTCACTCCTCCATGAGTGGCTAGTCGTCTTTTCTAGGGTTTGATGAAACCCTAGCCATGTAATGGATTTTTCATGAGCTTTCATTGTACATTGGTTTGAATGAATGTATGGATGTTTTAGAAGTTTTAAATAATTGTTTCGTTCTTCTCTTCAAACATGTGTACTCTCGTGATTGTTTAATGTTTTCCATACATTAGTATTCTTTGTGTTAGTATTCAAAGTATGAGACGAGTCATGCTATGAGAGACGGATCGTTTGGCTAACATAATTTAGACCAAACGACTCATACTACTCGGGTGATTCGTGCTTGTACCTTGAATGTTACAAACCTCTTGATCAATATTTCAACTTGTAGTTGTGAAATATTGGATAATTCAAACCGAAATGCAATTGATGGTTGATGTTAAGTCTCATTCATGTGGTTAGTGGTGAATTCTCTACCCTAGGATTTTTCCCCAATTTAGTAAACCTAGATTTCATTTTATTGATAATTCAATTTCTTAGTTTAATTTTTTATTGTTAAATTAGGTTATAATCATTCAATCTTTTTATCAAAATTAATTTAGGAGTTTAATAATTAAATTAGTTTAATTTCACAAAAGTCCCTGTGGATCGATATCTGGACTTGCATTATTCTAAAAGAATTTGTATAGTTTCGTATTTAATTTTGGTGTGTTCAAGACCATCAGTACATTTGTAGTACATATTACTCACAGTGT
>JAPPVO010006469.1:0-10764 GCA_030407325.1 Camellia japonica | reverse complement strand
GGCGTGCTGCCTTTACGCCTCTCTTCTGTCGCCATTCCTTTCCCCTTTATTTGGCGCTTCATTGTCTCCATGTCTGCCGCCATCTTCCTGATTAATTCATCTTGTTCCTTAACGCGATTCTTCAAAACTTGAGGGTCCAACCTTCGCCTCTGCCTTGCGGGGCTTTGAGAGCGACAGGGACTAGTGCACCGTCTCTCCTGTGCGTCCCTCCTGGAGTTCTGTCGTTAGGGTTCTAAGTCTGCCATGGGAGGGATAGAGGGTAAACCTTCGTGCCTCCCTCCAGGGTTTGTCCGTCGATAACAGACTGCGTCAAATCTTCATTGTGCGCCATTGGTTTTATCTGGAGAGAAAAACTCGATCAAAAGGTTTTGTTCTTTCTATAATTCCCATAGATGGCGCCAATTGTACGAGCGCAGAATAATTTTCTCGTATAATCCTGTTGATCAAGTTTGAATTCCTCCAAACGTCGTCGCTTTGCTCTCTGAAAACACAAACGTGAGCTAGCCGGCGGGTGTGTGCCAGATACCTCTCTGATGCTTAAGTCAGCAAAATAGACAAAAAGCTCTGTGTATTCGAGAGTTAGAGTTATGATACCTATACATAGGTTCTTATAGACACCCCATTTTTGACCGTCCTCAAGACTTGGACGTCGCCGTTTGAACACTCGGTGATTACCCATGTTCGTGTTTCGTTTTGAGTTCTCGGAGGTCTCGGCTACGCGCCTTGCCTCAGGATCTCTCAACTCGACTGTTCTATGTTCGGTTTTGCACCAAACACTTGTGTTTTTGTTTCTGAGGGTGGAGAGTAGCTTGTTAGCTACCCCTGGCACCCACCGGCCGTGGCTTAAGGCCACCGGCCGTGTTTTGAGGCTACCGGCCATTGGTAAAGTATACCATTGGCCGGTCGGCATTCAGTGTGGCCAGCCGGCCATCTGTTTGGCCGATGGCCTCCTTTTCTGGCCGGTAGCACTTTTTTGACTTTTTTTGGCATGGTGCATGCCAGCTGTGCCAGCTGGAATGCACTAACCCTGCCCCCGTGCATAAGTGTGGTTGTTTTGCCCCTTTTGCACCCTTTTGGTCTAGCTTCTTGAGGAAGCTTGGACCTTTGTCTTAGCTTCCTCAAGAAGCTTGCCAGCTGTCCCAGCTTCCTCAGGAAGCCTTGACCCCCTTGCCCCCTTTGCCCCTTTTTTTGTTTAGCTTCTTTGAGATGCTTCAAACCTTTGCTTTGTCTATATATAGAGCCTCTCCTCCTCTATGGTAGGGGGTTGAACAAAAAAACAGAGCTTATACATACATATATCTGTCATATACTCTCTCTCTCTCTCTATATCTCCCTCTCTCTCATCCTGTGTGTTTGGAAGCCTAAAAAGTGTGTTTTGACCTTGGTTTTGCACTAAGACACACACCATTACACCATACTTTGACCTTGAGAGGCTTTGAGGGTTTGTTCTTGAGTTTTTGGACTGGTTTTGATCAGAGGAAGGTGGCTGATCTTGCTGTTCTTCAAGGGTTCTTCAAGGGTAACATTCTTACTTTAGATTCCCCAATCTTGCACTAGATTTTTTCCTATCTTGCTTGCTGTTTTAGACTTTGTGTATAACTGAAAAAAGTCTTGTATTTGCATGCTTAAGATACTTCATTAAGGTTGTTTTGTGGTTTGGGGTCGACCTCCCCCTCTTAGGCCTTGTTTGGCCCTTTTGGTGCTCTCTTTGTTAAGCTTTGATTACTCTTGTGTATTGGCCTTCTCACCACTAAAATCTAGTGGATTTTCAGTGGTGAAGAAGGGGTCTTGAGGTCTTGCATAGGGGAGGGACACCCTCTCCCTTAGTCTCTCATTTTTGCATATTCTTGGCTCATAAGGGTAGCATGCATGATTAGGTGTTTTTGGTCCATTTCAGAGGGTTTTGTATGTTGTTAGGTCATAATATGCCTCTTTTTTGGTCGGATTAGTGGTCCCTTTCATGCTTAATACACTTGCTTTGTATTCCCTCATTTTGCCTAAAAGTGCATCATGCCATTAGACCACCATGCTCTCATGTTTTGACCTTGCTTTGTGAAGTTCTTGGTCATATTTTGCCATGCTTGAGGTCTGTTTGTTACTGATTTGGTCATGTTTGACATATTTAATATGGTTGCTATGCATTTTGGCTTGTGAGCCCTAAGTAAGTGAGTCATAAACATGCCTTAGTTGGTCTATTTCAATGATTTGGAATCATTTGCCATGCCATTTCAGTCCATGTTTTTATGCTTTCATACTTGGAATTGTTCTCCTTTTATTGCTTTGAAGATGTGTCCTTTTGTGCCTTGAAATGAGCATTGTGCATGCTTAAGTGTTTAAACCTTTGGGGCTGCATATCAGTGGTTTTGGGACTTATTTTGGTGCCTTAAAACTCTGTTTTGGTTGTATAGTTCATGCCATGTTTGCTTGGGGGCAGTGGTAGTAGAATGCCTCTTTGTTATGCCTTAATCTTGGGCCTATTGGTGTGCATGCTTACATGAGTGTTTATCCATCATTTTAGGCATCTTTTGTCACTGTTTTGGGGTGGGCTGAGGTCTGCCCCTTTGTATTGCATGATCATATTGCATTGCTTTGATTTCATGCTTGCCTAGTATCACAATTGCATGCTTACATATTGTTAGCTAATTGCATTTCATGTCATAGTTTGCATGATGAGTTACATGGCATTACATCTTGTATGTTTGGCATATTGCATTACTCATGTTACGTCTTTGAGCCAAGTTTGTATACATGCATTGCATTGTTTGGATTGGGGTGTCAAGCCAAACTTGAGGGGTGAGGAGTGTTCGTACTTTAAGTGACGAAATACGTCTCAACCCTCAGTCGCCAATCCCCTTGACCCCAACATGATAGGGTGTTGGCATTCATCTCTTTTGGTTGCATGCATTTACATTGATTTGCAAAACTTGGCCTCTTAGGCCATCATGCCTAATTGATGGCCCGATGGCCGAGGGTCATGCTTCCTTAAGTCCATTGCATGATAGGGAGTGTGGCCATGCTTACATTTGCTTGAAATTCCATGCCATACACTGCTTGCCCTCTGTTGCTGTCAAAAACCAGTTTCTGCAGAGAGTTTTGGCCGGCCAGCCATCTCCAGTGCCGACCGGCCATCCATCAATGGCCGATAACTTCATCAGTGGCCGGTGGCCATTCCTACTAGCCGGTGGTGTTCCACAGTGTGCAGAGAACCTATCCCAAGACTTGTGTAGTCTTCAGAGGAGCTAGGCAGTGTTAACAGAGGCAGCAATGCTATGGCAGCGAGTTTCCGGGCAGTACGAGTCAAGCATGCATCATCCAAATATTTTGAAGGCGGGGCTGTGGCCATTTTAATTCTGCATTTAATTTGTTAATTAAATAAGGGTTCTGTAATAATTAATTAAGTAGTTAATTATTTATTCGGTTATGTAATATTTATTCGAACCCTCCGAGTGAGGGCAATTGTGTAATAAGTGTGGGTGAGTGTGTGCATGTCTTCCAATCCCACGTCTTTCTTCCCTTTTATTTACCCGCTTACGATGGTAGACTAGGGCATATTTAAATTAGCATACCTTATGCTATGCATGCGTGCATCCATACATTTGTCTTACATGCACCGGGCTCGGTACATCATGCTAACTGCATTTGTATTTCAATTCCAAGTTGAGTACTTGTTAATTGCAGCATTTCACATGCCATCTTTAGGATAGCCGAGCCTATTGTAGTTGCATCTTGCATGTGTTGCATTAGCCATCTTAACATGAACTAGGATCATGCATATGATTGCTAACTAGTTTCTGTTTTGGCTTGGAGTACTAGGTAAGCTTTTTATGCTTTAGCATACCGCATGCGTGTGAGTGTTGCCATAATAGCATGATTACCATGAGGCTAGCTGCTTATGTGATATAACTGCTTGAATGCCTGTGGATGGAGGTTGAATTACCTAAATTGGAATAATGCATCAAAACTGTGAGTTTTAAGCCCACTAGATAGTGGCAAAACCATCTTTTCTAAAAGCCCACTCGAGGGTGGCAAAACCTATATTTTAGCCTACTTGCGAGTAGCAAACCGTTTTCAAAACAAACATGAAATGTTTTATTCCAATTTAGGCGATTTGGTCTATACTTGTTTGCTGTGCGCATAATATAGTAATTCTAGGCTAATAACTGGAATAAGAACGCGTAATGTTTTCAAAATAAGATATCACGGTTAGTAGAGGCCGATCTTCGGATCGGGCGAGAGGGGGTGCTCATAGCTGACCTTCCCCAATCGTACCCAAGTTCCCAAGCCGAGGCAACTTTGGTGATGACGGACACGTGGCCTTTGGCACCGAGTCAGGGTTTCCTAAATTCCCCCATAAAAAATATTTAGGTGGCGACTCTGTATCTGGCAAAGCAGTCCATGTTTGGCACTTCTTTACAAAAATTTGTTTTCCAAAACGATTTGCCGGATTTAGACTCTTTGGTTCAGATTAAGAACCGTGACAATTCGAGTCCGAACTGTAGCACGGAGGCCCCCTCGCGGGGCGCGTCTATAGTTCTGTCATGAGCTTTTATAGTTTCTGCCTAGCACAATCCTAGTAGGACTCTTATTCCTCAACGTAGAGTCCTACTAGGAATTACACCTCTAAGAGATAATGCTTATCCCTTAACACCCTTCTCACTGTTTTAACCAAGTGAAATGGTCTTACTTCGGTAGTATAACAAAACGACTGGGCTAACACATCCTAAAGCTGCAGATTTCACCGAGCTTTCCTTAGCTCGGTCCCACCTAGCTTTACTCAGCACGGTTCCACCCTGCTATAACACGGCTCCCTATTCCTTGGTTTAACATACTTAGACCGAGCTATCTCAGTCCCTCAGACCGAGCTAACTTGACCCAACAGGGAAGTCCACTCTACTCGGCCCATAGCTTGCTCACTTCTTCATATACCTAGCTCGGCTCAAATTTACACATTTTATCCTCTCAAACCTTTAGAGAGGTTTTAACAGATTTCACCTATGCTGGTTATACCATTCCGAAGGGGCGGAAGGTGTGTAAACATATATCAAATGACATTTCAAACTAGTTATTATTGAATGATCTAGAATTATCACATCATCTGTTATCCTAACTACTTGTAATCGGTTATTTCAAATAAAATGAGATTTGAGACCCTATCTTTTAATCTTTTTGAAAAGATAGGTTTCCAATGATTGGAATCTTGGGTCTCAATTTTTTTCTTGCTGATTAAGAAAATTATACCCTGCTGATTGTTAGAAAAAATTATTCCATACTCTATGTGACATAGTGATACATTAATTCCGGTCATTCATTTATGTGGGTTCTATGTGTACTTGCACAAATGAATGACTTGAATTGATTTGTAATATTGCTACGCGGTCTTTGGGGCAATGAATAATTGCTTGGTTGTTAGGTGTACAGGCTTAGGATGTGTTCAACTTTTCAACAGTTACTCTTTAGCCAATGATTTTATAATTTTTTTTTTTCAATTTTCACCCTCCACTACAACAAAAAACACATTTGGCGACCCACAAATTTCGTCGCCAAAAGTACAAATTTCGTCGCCAAAAGAATCGGCGACAAAATATACAACTTGTCGCCAAAGCCCTGTCACTAAAAGTATTGGCGACGAAATCAGAAATTGTCACCGTATGTAGACATTTAGCGACAAGCAAAATTGGTCGCCAAAAATCATATATTTTGTCGCTATAAAATTACAATTTGTTGCTAAAAGGTTAAAATTTGGATAGGCTATGTACTTTTAGCGACAAATAAATGCGTCGCCAAAAGTACTATTTAACGACAAAATTAATTTGGTCGCTAAAAATCACGTTTTTAGTGACGAGTAAGTTTTGGTTGCTAAAAGTTCCTGGAATAACCACTAACTTTTAACGACAAAAACAATATGTTGTCGCCAAATATATTAACAGCGACAAAAACACCACCTGTTACTAACAATTCACTACACAAATTTTTGATTTTAATAATTTTCCTGTTCAAAATAATCCAAAACACCTATTTTCCTGTGCACAATATATACACAAATGTAATGTAAATAATAATACACCTGTGCAAGACATTCATACTAATTCAAAATTAATAACTATGAAAAATCCCAATAAACATAATTACAATTCTCTGACAATCTAAAACATGCATACCAAAGTACTTACAAACTACTAATATCAAACCCATAAATACATTACCAAATCCTATGTCAAAATATTTTCAAAATTACAACCAAATATTTTGATGTTAAACATCTAACCAACAAGTCATTTACTAAAATCCTATGTCAAAATATTTGCAAAAACACAACACCAAATATTTTGATGCTAAACATTTAATCCATAAATCATTTACCAAAATCCTATGTCAAAATATTTCCAAAAACACAAAATCAAATCTTCTGATGCAGCCCAAACTATTTTCCACCATTGCCAATCTGTCACATGAAAAAAGAAAAAACAATATTAGATTGACAAAAAAAAAAAAAAAACTCGATATGAACTTCACAATTTTGATTTTAATTTTGTAACCGGAAGTCCAATCGGGTGTTGTTTGCTCATACAACTCTATTTAGGCTTGAACAAGCTACCCGTGCCAAGTTTCGGTGGTTTCAGTGGTCATTTTGCAATTTTGGCCCCCGAACGGGCCTTTTAAGTCTTGTGTTTTACATTTTTTCTTCTAATTTTCTAACCGGAAATCCAATCGAGGTCCCGTTTGTTCCTACAAGTCTATTTAGGTTTGAACAAGCGTCCGTGCCAAGTTTTGGTGGTTTCGGTTGTCATTTCGCAATTTCGGCTCCTGAACGAGCCTTTTAAGTTTTGTGTATTACAATTTTCCTTCTAATTTTCTAACCGAAGATCCAATAGAGGTCCCGTTTGTTCCTACAAGTCTATTTAGGCTTGAAAAGGCTATCCGTGCCAAGTTTTGGTGGTTTCGGTGGTCATTTTGAAATTTCGGCCCCCGAACGGGCCTTTTAAGTCTTGTGTTTTACATTTTTCCTTCTAATTTTTTAACCGGAAATCCAATCGATGTCCCGTTTGTTCCTACAAGTCTATT
This sequence comes from Camellia japonica, assembly GCA_030407325.1. Classification (NCBI taxonomy): domain Eukaryota; kingdom Viridiplantae; phylum Streptophyta; class Magnoliopsida; order Ericales; family Theaceae; genus Camellia; species Camellia japonica. Next base: position 3,702 of record JAPPVO010006469.1, on the reverse strand, counting down.
TAGGCTTGAACAGCTGTCCGTGCCAAGTTTCGGTGGTTTCGGTGGTCATTTCGCAATTTCAGCCCCGAACGGGCCTTTTAAGTCTTGTGTTTTACAATTTTCCTTCTAACTTTCTAACCGGAGATCCAATTGAGGTCCGTTTGTTCCTACAAGTCTACTTAGGCTTGAACAAGCTGTCCTGCCAAGTTTCGGTGGTTTCGGTAGTCATTTCAAATTTCGGCCCCCGAACAGGCCTTTTAAGTCTTGTGTTTTACATTTTTCCTTCTAATTTTTTAACCGGAAATCCAATCGAGGTCCCGTTTGTTCCTACAAGTCTATTTAGGCTTGAAAAATCCGTCCATGCCAAGTTTTGGTGGTTCTGGTGGTCATTTCGCAATTTCGGCCCCCGAACGGGCCTTTTAAGTCTTGTGTTTTACAATTTTCCTTCTAATTTTCTAACCGGAGATCCAATCGAGGTCCCGTTTGTTCCTACAAGTCTATTTAGGCTTGAACAAGCTGTCCGTGCCAAGTTTCGGTGGTTTCAGTGGTCATTTCGCAATTTCGGCCCCCGAACGGGCCTTTTAAGTCTTGTATTTTACAATTTTCCTTCTAATTTTCTAACCGGAGATCCAATCGAGATCCCGTTTGTTCCTACAAGTCTATTTAGGCTTGAACAAGCTGTCCGTGCCAAGTTTCGGTGGTTTCGGTGGTCATTTCACATATTTCGACCCCGAACGGGCCTTTTAAGTCTTGTGTTTTAAATTTTCCTTCTAATTTTCTAACCGGAGATCCAATAGAGGTCCCGTTTTTTCCTACAAGTCTATTTAGGCTTGAACAAGCTGTCGTGCCAGTTTCGGTGGTTTCGTGGTCATTTCGCAATTTTGGCCCCTAACGGGCCTTTAAGTCTTGTGTTTTATATTTTCCTTCTAATTTTCTAACCGAGATCCAATCGAGGTCCCGTTTGTTCAACACAACCAAACATATTAAATGAAATGCTTGTAGTGATTTGAAAAGTAAATTATGAAAAATATACTTACAAAAGTGTTTGTCAATAAGATTCCTCTGATGAATAATCATTTTCATCAACCTGCATGCCTGCTTGATCCTTGGTCTTCCTCATAAACTTCTCAATCTCTTCAAATCAAGTTGATTATTATGGATTCAAATGAAATCAATAAAAATATTTAAACTGGGCAAATTGAGGCATTATTTTGTGGGAACAAGATTGTCAAAGCTATTCAGTGACAGGTGCTTGATGTATATTGGATTACTGTAGATGTTCTCAATAGCACCCATTATCTTGGCTTTTGCACATTGGTTCTTACATAATAGTGATGTAGTAAACTGAAAAGAGAGAAGAAAAAAGTGCAATTATACTAAAAAGATCCCATGCACAGTAATCATAACGTGTCACACCTTTAAGTTCTATGACAGCTATCTCTGTACCAGTCAATGCTTTTTTTGATCCAGCAGGGTAAAAACCTGTATCCACAAGTTGTTAAGAATAGCTAGGAAATGGTAATAGATTACATAAAAAAAAATTAAAACTAACACAACATATACCTTTCAACTGCAAAGGTTTTATAACAAAACCTAGAATAGCAAATGGAACCATCACAATTGCCTCCCCAAAGAATGCAAAACGCCAATTCCAGTGACCTGCAACCCTTACTTTGTTGTTCCCCTTGCATTTGTCTAGCTTATACATTGGCATTGAGCTTTTTATACAAGAAAAGAGACTCGACATACAGGACTGCATCTCGACCAATTTTAGTAACCTGTACTCATTAAAGCAACTGTCATTCTGTAGACCACTCAGAGTCCTGGTATTCTAGATGAAGATATGCAATGCAGAGCATCAATTATGATAAATTCAATCAAGATGTAGCAGGTATTGTTATATAAATTTTGTGAAATAAATCACTGAAAACAGAAAGGATTATTGTTCTAGAAGTGTCCACGTCAGTACAGAAATAATTCACAGGGTTCTTAAACATCATACATAATTTAAAGAGTAATCATATTCACCAAATAAAATCAAACTAGTATCTTAATTGATTCAGAACATTAAATAACTAGGACAAACTTCCTGAAATATATTTTTAGCTCATTTGATGGCAATTTAATAATCATTCCAACATTGTGACTCACTGCAACAGGATTTTTCATCTTTCCTCATCCAGCATGAAAAATAGTCATTGATGTAAAAAAGTGAATGACATCACACATTAGAGTCCTAGGACAACAAGAAAACAGAAAGTTGCCATGTTAACTTATGACATGTGGTTTCCCTATTTGTATGAGCATGCAATACCTAAATGAGTAGGATGACAATTGAATACCCTCTTCGGGAACAATTGCAGACGCACATTCGGGAAATTGTTATATTTTTGTTATTTTAGAAAATTTCAGAGAACTTTGTAATTTTCAAAAAAAAATAATAATATTCTATTTCAAAAATACAAATTTGAGATATTTTTAATTTTAAAGAACCAGGATTAAGGGGCTACATTTCAGTTTTGGAGGCCTAATTGTAATTTTGGAAACTTAAGGACATTAATGTATTTTTCTACCAACAAACACTAATCTCATGTAGAAGTTTCAATTACACACAAAACACTCGTCATAGTTTATATATAGGGATCTCTTAATGTTTACCTACACACGTGGTTAGAGAGAAGAGTCTTGTGAAGGAGAAACCCTAGGAGTCGTACTAGTGAATGAGGGAGAGAACCCCAAATTACTCTGTTTTCATTTTGCCGTACGATGTTTTCTCCCTCTCTCTTCTTCCATCTTCCATCTTCCATCTTTTACCTCATTTTTTTTTCTAAATCCAACTAAACAAGAAATGAGAAACACAAAATCCAAGTGACAAATCACACAATAAAACAATAAGATTGCATATGATTTTGTACAGAACTCCATACCAATAGGAGCTCGTGCCATGAAAGACAGCAGTCAGGGAAGCAACACAAAGCTTGGTGATTAAAAAGGGGAAAGGACACACTAACCATAATCTCATAAACATCTACCACTTCCTTTGCCAAAACATTTGCACTTCTCTTTCCCAACTTTTTAGACTCACAAATTATTTTCTTCTTTTTTTAAATGAGGAAATTTTATCTTTGACTAAACAAGAGAAGAGAGCTCATGGAATAAAATTTAGCCAAAATTTAGCTTCCAAAAAAATAACTACCTTCTTGTTCCCTAGAAAGTTATAATGAAGAAACATCTTTTAAATGATTAAATTGCATCGCATACTTGAAGATTTTAAAATAAAATATACCTGAATGTTAGGAGCCAACAAACTTGGCTGATTAGTAAAAAAAAGCACCATTCTTCCAATCTCTTCTTTAATAATATTCTCCTTTCTCGGTGTATGGCATCACAAGAGAATAATGCTTGTTCATGCACTTCGCTGAAATTATCAAAAGAAACTAAACAATGTAATATTTGACAGCTATGGTTCCACAAGCATCAGAAGGAACAAAGCAGATTGGTAATATGTAATGAAGTTAATCTGATATAATTTTGTAACAAGAATTATAGAAATTTTCTTATGGTGAAAATACAATGATATGATCCATAAAAATGGAATCATTGATAGTAACACTTGTACTAGTTCAAAATGTAGTTAGCAACGATCTCTGCATCCTAAACATAAGGGAAATACTGGAGCTTTGGTGCATGTATGATATAAAATGCACTTAAACAACAATTTGG
>JAPPVO010006468.1:0-16957 GCA_030407325.1 Camellia japonica | reverse complement strand
GGTCACCCACTCTTCTAGGCTAGAGGCAACAAGCTCTAGGACCAAAAAACATGCACAAAACAGATAAGGTTTAGAGGCTCAAAGACAAGGCGTTCCGCCGAGGACTTCAGGCGCTCAAAACGACCACAAACAAGCACAATCATCGAGTGCACAAATGATGACATCCAAGTCTTAAGGACGGTCAAAAATGGGGTGTCTATAGTTGCCCCCCTTTGACAGAACTCGGAAGTCATGAAACAACGCGAGTGAATGTCAAAGCCCAAAGACGACTTATTTTTGACAAGACCGAAGACTTGGACAAACAAACAAACAAAACAAAACAAAACAAGAACGGTTGCGCCGTAGGCTGCTATGTATCCCTTTGCAAGGAATCAAACTAGTGTAGTTCTGGGGCAAAAATGCAAGTGATATGCACAATGCAAGAATGTAACATGGTCATGCAATGAGGCTATAATGAAACATGTAGATGCAAGTGTTATGCAAAGAAATGCCAAATTTAAATAAACCGAAGTAAGGTATAACAACCTCTAACATGAATAGAAGTAAGTAAACATGAACCAAACCACATTTCAAACAGAAAGGATGTAAGAAAATTATGCAAACTTAACTATGCATCACGTAGGAAAAGCAAAGAATAACACAATCACAGACGCACCTGAGGCGTCAAACAAGATTCTAACACATTGCACGCGGAAGGAGAGAAGGGATGGTGTGAACACAGGGACACACCCGAATGTTTTAAACTAAAGTGTCCTAACGCGCCGCATGTGAGAGGGAAGAAGGTGATGTGAACACAGGGATGCACCTGCGTGTTCTAAACCGAAGCATCCTAACACGCCGCACGCGAGAGGAAAAGAAGGTGATGTGAACACAAGGACGCACCCGCGTGTTCTAAACCGAAGCGTCCTAACGCGCCGCACGCGAGAGGAGAAGAAGGTAGTGAAAACACCGGAATGCATCTGCGTGTTCTAAACTGAAGCATCCTAATGCGCCGCACGTGAGAGGAAAAGGGAAGATGTGAACACAGGGACGCACCCGCGTGTTCTAAACCGAAGTGTCCTAACGCGCCGCACGCGAGAGGAGAAGGGGAGTTGTGAACACAGGGACGCACCCGCGTGTTCTAAACCAAAGGGAGTGGTGTAAATACAATAACCATGACACAAGAGACTTAATAGATACAACATAGTAAGGGTGCATGTTCTATGCAAGACGAATAATCATGACACAATGTTAGAGACATCTTTTACGCAAAACATATGAGAAACAAAACGGAAGCATATTCTATGCAACGAGAACCGGAGCATGTTCTATGCAACATCGGAATGCAGTACAAATTGAATGTTCTATGCATAGCACAAAATGCATATTCCATGCAAGATAATTGGAAGCATGTTCTTTGCATGTTCTATGCGAAAATGGAGGAATGCATATTCTATGCAACAATGGAGGAATGCACATTCTATGCAACAATGAATTGAATAGCAACTTACGATTTACCTCTCGGAAGAGCTGCAACAAGTTAAAAAGGATACACCTCATTCGTGTTGATTAGTGATGAATCATCATGCACCAAAGACACGGTTTAGAACTTCCATAGAGACAATATGAGCTTAAAAGGGAACTTTTCTTGCACTTTCTTGAGGACTGAGGACACAAAACAACAGCAAAACACAAAGAAGGAGCAGTGGAAGCTTATCGGCCACTAGGGAGTGGTGTCGGCCACCTATCGGCCACACCTGAAGGTTGTCGGCAACCAATGGTGGCTGTTGGCCACCAGTGGCAATTCGGGCTACTTTGGTCTTTTTGCATTCGGGTCTTTAAGTACACATACCCAAGCTTCATTTCCTCACACCTCCCTAGCCGAAATTCATCCCTCTCTCACTCTAGACCTTTCTTTTCTCTAGATCCGAGCTTATACGCGTTTTCCAACCCCCATGAACGTTTGATTCGCTAAAACCTCTCAATTCCTCTTTTGAACTGATTTGAAATTTGATTTCGGTGCTTTTTTCTTCATTTTCACCACTGAGGTTGTTTCCCTCGAGTTTCTCTTGGGTTTGGTGCCTTTTCCCGGGCTTGACTTTTTCTCCCATTTTCTCTCTCTTAAGGTTGACTTTTGTTAACTTCGGCATTTTCCACCAATTTTCCTCATTTTCGCCCACTTTCTCATCTCCTTTCCAAATGGCAGATGACATTCCCCATGACGGAGCTCCTCTAGGGATGGAGGCAGATCCCGAGCATATACCATTACCGCCCAGGGTTCGACCTTTTGACCCAGAGACATATCACCCCGAGGTGCATGTGCTATCCCCGATACTATTCGTCATTTCAGAGGTTTTGCACGAGGCGCGCCAGAGGATCTTGCTACGAGAGCCGAAGTCTCATTTATCCTACGCCACCACCGAGGTATACACTGTCTTCTTACATTCTCCACAATATACCTTGCATTTCTTGCATAGATCACGCTTACGCTGTCTTTCATCTATTAATCTCAAACACATTCTTGCACTGCATTTCTTACACTACCTTCTCAAACACATTCTCCGAGGATACGGAGCCACATTTGTGAGGGAGTGGTATATGGACCTCCCCATTGGCATCCGCCAGATTATCAATGAGGCTGGATTCGGCTTATTCTGCATGGGGCTATCGCGTCTCATAGTGAGCAGGCCCTTACTTGGCACACTGGTAGAGAGGTGGTGGGACACCACCAACTCTTTCCATTTCTCCACCGCGAGAGACATGACGATGACTCCCTATGACTTCTCTATACTCACCGACATCAAGGTAGGGAGTCGGCCGATCCCTTACAATACAGACATGGACGAGTGGGAGCGCCTGGATCTACCTGCTGGAGGCACGCCCACCCCTCTTTCAATCAGGGATAGTTCGATATACTTGGTTTGCGGATCATTTCAGAGGGACAGAGCCAGAAACCCTAAAGGAGATCGAGCAGTATGCCCAAGGCTTCTTGATGTTCCTCTTTGGCACCACTCTATTCGCTGACAGGGCAAACTTTGTCGGGCTATATCTCTTGAGTGCCTTGGTGGACTTGTCTCGGGTTTGACTTTACAACTGGGGCGGTGCTAGCCTCGCTACCTTATATGGCTACATGAGCTCGACATCCTACAGAAGCGGGAATAGAGTCGGCAGCTACTGGAGAGCCTGAGAGGTATGCTTTGCTTTTCTACTTTACATTTCCTGTCGTGGTTTCTGCTTTGCACTTTCTGTACACTGCACACACATAGTCTGATCTCTACTCTGCATTTGTACTTTCTGTACGTTGCACTATACACTCTACTTTCTGCATCCTTCCTGTATTCTGCATTCTCTGCACATTGCACACATATTATGCTTTCCTGATTACCTGTATTTATCTGTTGTATACTCACTGTCACCCTTTTGCTTTTTGCAGCTATGGGTATATGCATATTTTTCGACCCTTGCCCCAGAGCCGGAGGCAAAGATGCCTTCTGTTGTACATTATTCTCATCGATACGACGACAAGTGCATGAGGAGGACTAGGGAGACCTTCTCATTCTTCCGCCGGTATTTTGACACAGTGACTGCAGTAAAGGTAACTCAAAACTCACAGCTATTTCTACTTTACTTCAGCTCTGATTCATGTTACATATCTAATGGCAACTAACAATCTGTGTATTTGCTATCTGCAGATCTCATGGCAGCCCTGGGCGACGATGCCTGAGGGTGTCAAGTACCAGTTTGTTGGCGCTTGGGGTGCTTCCCATTACCAGCTTGTACTCAAGGAACCAGTAGGCCGAGTCTAGTTCTTAGGCGAGCGCTTCCTACGCCAGACCTTGAGTTTGCCGTTGCAGGCGGTTCTCATGCTACCTCCGCCATCCATGTGGATTACAGAGAGTCTCTCTTCCCAGGAGCTGATTGACTTTACACGAGGCGTGGATGCTGACTACTTTCTTGGAGAGGGGGACTATGCAACATATATCCAGACGCATCTCATGCCTCCCTTGACGGGTACTCATGCTTGTGCAGGAAAAGCAATAGACGCCCCTTCGACGAGCAGGGCTCGAGCGCCGAGGGGCAGGGCTAGAGGGGTGTCCTTTGTTAGATAGGGCTTTAGTTGGCCTGCGCTTCCGACCGAGTTGACATGTTGGCGACACACTTGAGAGGCCTATCAGATTCCTATTGAGCCTGCACCGACTGGGCACAGATATATCAGAGTGCCTGATTCACCTTTGGTATGCACTACAGTTCTCATTTTTTCCATTCTCGCTCAGATACTCAGATATTCATTCCTTCCGGATATTGATCATTCCCAATACGTTTGCAGGCACCCGCAGGGTACATCAAGGGATTGCTCGAGATGTTGGCCTCATTCGAGAGCATGATATTGAGGAGAGAGACACTGCTCGGCTTCTACAGCATTCAGGTACTTTATTCAGTTTTCTTATATTCCAGTAATCAAATTTCTACTGACACACTGAAATTGACATTTCAACTGAACACTTCCCCAAGCTGCACTGATACATTGCATCTATAGATCACATCTGACAAACTGTATTCACACACTGTATCTGACTTCTGCATCACATCTGATATACCTACTGTTACAAATATGAACTATCCTTTCAAGTTCCACCCATACCGATGGGACTAGCAGCACCTGCAGCACCAGCACCAGCACCAGCAGTGCCTCCTTCGTGGCAAAGAGGAGAGAGAGATAGGCTTCGGCACGTGGCCGAGGGAGACGCCGTGGTCAAGATCAGAGAAGCCCTTCATAGCCTATCATGAGCGATGACGACGATGAGACTAGCAAGACTGAGGAGGCTCTAGGTTAGCACGTCGAGTCATCCGAGAGTGGAGACGATGATGCTGCTACACATGGCCCTGCCAACCTTCTTCAGCCGAGATAACCATCTCGGTCGAAGAATGCTAAAAACTGTTGGCCAAACCTATCGACCTTTTTTGGCCGACATAATCATCTCAGTCAAAGAGCGCCAAAAATTGTTGGTCAAACTTGTCAACCCTCTCTGGTCGAGATAACCATCTCGGTTAAGAAGTGCCAAAATTGGTCAAAACTGCTAACCTTCTCTGGTCGAGATAATCATCTCAGTCAAAAAGTGCATAAAATTGTTAGCTAAACCTGCCAATCCTCTCTGGCCGAGATAACCATCTTGGTCAAGGAGTGCAAAAACTTGTTGGTCAAAAATGCCAACCCTCTCTGGCCAAGATAACCATCTCGGTCAAGGGGTGCAAAAACTTATTAGTCAAACCTGCCAACTCTCTCTGGCCAAGATAACCATCTCGGTCAAGGAGTGCAAAAACTTGTTGGTCAAACCTGCCAACGTTCTCTGGCCGAGATGATCATCTCGGTCAAAGAGTGCAAAAACTTGGTTACACCTGCCAACTTTCATTGGCTGAGATAACCATCTCGGTTAAAAAGTGCAAAAACTTGTTGGTCAAACCTGCCAACCTTCTTTGGCCGAGATGACCATCTCGGTCAAGGAGTGCAAAAACTTGTTGGTCAAACCTGCCAACCTTCTTTGCCCTCAGTCTTGCAAAGATTTTAAGAAGGGGTTGGTCAAACCTGCCAACCCATTTTGCCCCTAGTTGAGCAAAGATTTTTTAAACAATCGAAATACATACAAGTATTGAAAAAGTGTTCAAAATGAACTTGTCTACTTGTTTTATTAAATCCGAACAAAGAGTTGTAAAAATACAAGTACAAAAAGCTAAAAATAGAATATTTTGAGTTTGGCTGTGTTCCATGGCCTTAGGATAGCTCGGCCATCAATGTCCTCCAAATGGTAAGCTCCCTTTCCTGCTAGCCCCATGGCATTGTACGGTCCCACCCAGTTGGGTCCTAATTTGCCATCACCAGGCTCCAAAGTGTTTCCCATTACTTTATGTAGTACCCAATCTCTAATCTTGAATTGCCTTGGATGTACCGCCTTATTGTATTTTCTGAACAATTATTGCTGATACGAAGCGATGTGAATCAGCGCCCTTTCTTTTGTTCTTCGACTAGATCTAGCTCCAAGGCTATTACTTCTCCATTCAGCTCTAGGTCAAAATTTTCGCTTCTAATAGTGGGGAGGCCGACTTCCAGAGGGATTATTATGTCCATGCTGTAGGCCAAGGCAAAGGGTGTTTCCCTAGTTGATCGTCTCGGTAGACCCACAGGACATAGGGTAGTTCTTCAACCCACTTTCCTTTCGTTTTTTCTAACCTCTTCTTCAAGCCATCTAAGATCACCTTGTTTGATGCTTCAGCCTAGCCGTTGGCTTAGGGGTACACCAGCGTGGAGTTGTAAAATTTTATTTTGTGTTCTTCGCAAAAACCCCTGAAGATTCTTCCATCAAATTGGGTGCCGTTGTCTGATATCAGGGCCTTGGGAATTCCGAACGGGTTATGATGTTCTGCCAAACAAACCTCTTGACATCTTTCTCCTTGATGGATGCGAGTGCCTCCGCCTCCATCCATTTTGTAAAGTAGTTTGTTGCCACGATTAAGAACTTTCTGGTGCCCAGCGTAGTTGAGAGTGGTCCCATTATGTCTAAGCCCCACATTGCGAAAGGCCAAGGGCTGGTCAGAGGTAGAAGCTCTCTAGCTGGCTGATGGATTTGATGTGCTAACTTCTGACATTTTTTGCATTTCTTAACGTACTTCTCTGTGTTTGCTTGCATGTATGGCCACCAATACTCTGTGAGATAGCTCGGTAGGCCTAAGATCTACCCCTTTGGTGGCTTCTACAAATGCCCTTGTGAATTTCGAACAAAAATGCCTCAACCTTGCTAGGATGGACTTCAGTCAATAGTCCAGTGAAAGATTTTTTGTATAGTGCTAGGGATGGAGAAAGCCAAAACCGTTGCGACTTTGCTCGAATCTTGTTCACCTCCTTCTTGTCTCTGGAAAAATCCTATCTTTCAAGAAGGTAATGATGGGGTCCATCTAGGAGGGATCTAGCTTGGCGCATAGTACCTCAGCCACTTTAGGTTCCTCAATGCTTGGTCTTAGCAAGAAGTCAATTAGCAAAGGGTGTGGGATAGAAGTGTCGACGCCAAACCAGCCAGTTCATCTGCCTTGCTATTCTCTTCTCGGCCGATTTATTCTATTCTCATGACTTCAAATTTCATAATCTCGTTTCTGACTAGCTCTTGATACTTGGCCATTCTGTCATCCTTTGCTTCATAGTCGCCAGATATTTGGTTGACTACTAATTGGGAGTCACTGTATGCCATTAGTTCGGTGGCCCTCATCCAGTGGGCTGACTTCAGACCGACTAACAGTGCCTCGTACTCCACTTCATTATTGGATGCTGGAAATCCAAGTGTGATTACCTATTCAATGGTCAAGCCATCTGGCGAGATAAGGACTATGCCAAGTCCAGCCCTATACCAGTTGGATGTGCCATCTACGAAGAGCTTCCATATCTCTCCTACAAACAATTTCCAACATGTGGATGGATCTAAAGATGCTTTAGGGTCTAGGACGGTGGTGATTTCTTCCAAGTCTCTAGCCATCGTTTGGATCTGGTCCTCACTACTCGGCTGCTTTACTATTTCCTTTTCATGCATGTCATCGCAAATTGTGCTTGTATTTGTGGCTTGCTCCTTTTCTCTTTGGCAATATGCTCTTGGCCTCTTAGGATGGTGTAGCCACTGTTAGGCTTAACGGCGCGTTACACGGTTAACCAGGTTGATATGGGGGCTGCTCAATTCCCCTAGCACTTTTCCCCCATTGTTAGGCTTCCTTAGTCAGGTCAACTAGACAAATAGAATGATTTCCTGGGGCAAACTTTGCCACAAAGTCTGCCAAAGCTTGGTCCTTAATCGCCATCCTAGGATGGAATTTGATGTCGTATTGTCCAAACTCCACTGCCCATTTCAGTGTTCTTCTAGAGAAGTTCGTCTTTTCAAACAAGGCTTTTAGAGGGAACGCCATTAACACGACCATAGTGTGCGAGTAGAAGTAGTGCGGCAGCTTTCTTGAAGCTACCATTAGGGCTAAAGCAAGCTTTTCTAATGACAAATATCTCATTTCGGCGTCCAGTATGGTCTTGCTCACATAAAAGATGAGCAAGTGTTATATTCATTTTGCACATACCAACACCGCGTTAACGGCATATTGAGAAACCGCCAAGTACAAGAAAAGTTCCTCTCCAGGCACTAGGGTTGCTAACAGTGGTGGCGAGGTCAGATACTCCTTCAGGCTCTTTAGAGCTTAGTCTCACTTTTTATCCTACTGAAATTTTTCTTTAAGCGCCTGGAAGAACGGTCGATACCTATCTGACGACCGACTGATAAATCTGTTTAGTGTGGCAGCTAGGCTTGTCAAGTGCTGCAATTCCTTGACTGTGTTAGGCCTTTTGAGCTCCTAAATAGCCTTAATTTGGGAGGGATTTGCTTCTATACCGCAGTTGGTCACTAGAAAGCCAAGAAACTTGCCTGACCCCACCCCAAACGCACACTTAGAGGCGTTTAGCCGCAACTTGTAGGTCTTCAAGATTTGAAACATCTCAGCTAGGTTGTTAAGATGGTCTGCTTTATCCTTCCTTTTGACCACCATGTCATCAATGTAGGCTTCCACTGTTTTGCCTGACAATGGTTCAAACATATTGGTGACCATTCGCTGGAATGTTGCCCCTGCATTCTTTAGACCAAAGGGCATGACCTTATAACAATATAACCCCCTCGGAGTCGTGAAGGATGTGACCTCCTGGTCCAGTTCATATATAGCAATCTGATGGTATCCACGATACGCATCGAGAAAACTAAGTCGGTTGTGACCTGCAGTTAGGTCCACTAGTTGGTCTATCCTTGGTAGAGGGAAACTATCTTCTGGGCACGCTTTGTTGACTGTCTTGTAGTCCATGCAAACCATTTACCTTTTTTTTTTTTGGGCACAACCATAGTGTTGGAGATCCACTTGGGATAGTGAACCTCTTTGATTCCCCCTACTTCCAGCAGGTTTCCCACTTCTTTAGCCACTGCTCTGCATGGTGTAGCACCGATCTGCGAGTCCACTGTATAATTGGTCTAGCAGTGGGGTAGACATTAAGTTGATGGTAGATGAAATTTGGATCAATGCCAAGCATATCATATGGCATCCAGGCAAACACTTAGATATTGGAGATCAAAAATTCTATGAGCTCCTTTCTCTCGGTGCTAGACAAGGATGAGCCAAGAAAACATAACTTCTTTGGGTCGTTCTCGTCGATTTTTAAGCATCACTTGGACATAATCTGGTCTCCCAAGACCTCTTCAATTACGCCAGCTTTGTTAGGGAACCGCATTACCTGATGGTAGGTCGATGCAACGAATCGCATGACATGTAACCATGCCCTCTCCAAGATGATGTTATAAGTGGAAAAGACTTTCAACACCCAGAACTCCACTTGCTTTGTCATTGAGCCAGCTTTGACCGGAAAAATAATCTTGCCGACCAGCCATTCTGGCATCAAGTTAAAACCGGCAAGTGGGGAAGTCGCAGGTACCAAATCTTTGTCCTCCAATTTCAATTGTTTGAAAGTCTTATAGTGCATTATCTCGCACGAGCTCCCCTGGTCTATCAATATCATTTTAATATCAAAATTTTTGACGCGCAAAGTAACCACTAGTGCATCGTTGTGAGGGTTCTGCAACCTCGCCAAGTCCCTATCTGAGAAAGTGATGATATTCCCTTTCTTTATGGTATTGGACTCTCAGCCAAACCGTACACTGCTCTTCCTTTTTGATCATCCCTCTGAGTTCGCAGACTCGCTCAAGTTCAATGATCCCATGAATAAGATTTATCACGCCTTGAGGCGGGCCATTTGCCAGCATCCCATCTGCCATATTGCCATCTTGAAAAGCAGGTTGAGCTCCCCCTTCAATGTACTGATCTAGGTGGCCTGTTGCCACCATTTCTTTCAAATGTTACCTCAAAGACGTGCAATCTTTAGTTCGGAGCCCAACTTCGTCATGGAAGGTGCACCTATATCTTTCGTCATAGCCCCTTTGCACTTCACCCAACTTGACCGGCCGTTGAATGAAGGGTTCATCGTGGATCTCACTCAATATTGGTAGATAGGTTTCTTGAACACCGTTGTGATGGTGGTGCAAACCCTTAGCCTCCTTGCTTTGGGGTCTTTGCCGCGATTATTTCTGCACGATCGATCCTTCCTCTCGACCATGTTAACTTTTGCTGGGGGCTTTTTGTCCGAAATCGCTGTTGTGCCGGACTTACCCTTGGCATGAGCGTCGTCTTTTTCTACCCTGATGTGCTGATGCACTCTTTCTATTAGGGCTTCTATTGTGAGGGGTGGCGTCATTATCATTGAATCCCTCAACTTGCGGCCCGTTGGAAAACCTCGCTTGTACTGTGCGATAGCTAGGTTGGTGGGGCAGTCGCCTATCTGGTTGAAGGTCTCCTAATATCTGTTATTGTAGGACTTCAACATTTTTTTTTCCGCCCATGTCGATGGCGAGCAACTGGCCTATCTCCACTAGCGTCTTGGTGTTTGTCTTGAACTTGGTGACAAACACCTTCGTCAGTTGCGCCCAGGAAGCAATGTCGCCTTCAGACTTCTCAAACTAAGTCAAGCCCAATTCGCCAAGGCTTAACGGAAATAGGATGCACATTAGAGCTTCATTCCGTCAATATATGGCCATAACTTGACGGAAGTTGCTTAGGTGCATGTAGGGATCCGACTTTTCATCGTAGGTCATGAACTTAGGCTGGTTAAAGCCTAAGGGCAGTGGTGCGTTCTCAATCACCAGAGCGAACGACGAGCTTTGCAGCCTTGCTAACGCTTTATCAGCTGGTTTGTAAGCAAGGCGCGATACTAGCATTCCAACCTTGACATTTCCGTACGTTCGAGGTGCCAACCGTTACAGAGCTGAGACCCTATGAGGGTCACAGGCTTGGGCGTCTTCTCTCCTTTGCGCCCTTTCTTCTAGAACGGTTCACAAGTCCACCGACCAGGGCAGCTCGGTGTGTCTAGAGGTAGTTTGGTGAGTATGCGAGTGTCGATAATTGCTTCCCTTTGGGTAAGACCTTTCAGTCCTCACTCTCTCAGATCTAGAGTCACAAGTCCTGGAAGTTCTTGAATATGTATCGCCTGTTTTGAGGCTCCTGCTCCTAGAATGGGTAGGTGTGGCCTGCCTATCCCGATGTCCTGTATAGCGAGAATGCATTCTTCCTTTGCGGATCTCGACCCCTGCCATGCCATTGCCCTTTATCTGTCGCTTCATAGTTTCCATGTTTGCCACCATTCTTTTGATTAACTCATCTTGCCCTCACACAATCCTCTAAGACTTGGGCATCCATCTTGCAGCTTTGTCCATCTGGGCTCTAAGAGCAACGGGGACTTCAGCCCCATTTTTCTCGCGCGCCCCGATGAGGGTTCCTTCGTTGCGGGTCCAGGTCTGCCATAGGCAGAACATGAGGCAAATCATCGTGCCTCATGTTCCCTTCTGGAGTTTGCCTGTTGACAGTAGATTGAGGCAAGTCTTCGTTGTGCGCCATTAGAACTAGTTGGAGAAAAAACTCAATCAAGAGGTAAGTTCTTTGTATTCTTCCAACAGACGGCACCAATTATACAAGCATGAAATAATTCTTCTTGTATAATCCTGTTGATCAAGTTTGCGCTTGTCCAAACATTGTCGTTTTATCACCTGAAAACACAATCGTAAGCTAGCCGGCGAGTGTGTGCCAGAAATCCCTCCAATGCCTAAGTCAGCAAGTTGACAAGGGACGCAAAGCTATGTGTATTCACAAGTGAGAATTGCAATACCTGGATATAAGTGTTATCATGAGCTTTTATAGATTATGCGTGACACAATCCTAGTAGGACTCTAACTCTCCACTGCATAGGACTCTAACTCTCCACTGCAGAGTCCTCTTAGGAATTATATTCTTCAAGGATAATGCCTATCCTTGGAACACCCTCCTCACTGCAAGCCAAGCGAGATGGCGTAACTCTTTGCTCAGTTATTACTGTGCTTAACCGAGCTACCCTGCTTTGTTCTACTTCTAGTCGAGCTGTGCTAATCCTGACAAAAGAGTAGTGCTTTGCCGAGCTACAGCTAGCTCGACTTCATTCTTTGAGGTCACCTCAGTTCGCTCCCATTCTCTAGCCGAACCGTACACTCAGCCAAATGAAAACCTGCCGAACTAAATCGAGCTCGGCATTCCTCACCAAAGCCCCCTCGGACTTCTGTATATGACCTGCACATAATTAGCTAGTTCCAATTCCATTCAATCCCCAATCGAGCTACCCTAGGGGGACATGGCCGGCCAGGTGGCTACCCAAGGGGAGGCTGCCGGCCATGTTTCAAAAAGTAAATGGCCGGCCAGCCAGAAAAGGTGGCCGGTCGGCCACCTGCCCAAAAGTAGGGGCAATTTCGTCTTTTGCCTCATTTTCTATAAATATCCTCACCCATTCAATGTGAAATCACTCCCACAGCCGTGGAAACTTCTCCCCTTGCCTCCCAAACCATTTTTTCTTTCAGATCTGCACTTTATACGCGCTTTTCAGCCTTTTTTGCAAGTTGTTTTCGCGAAATCTTTCAGTTTTAAGCACTTTGAAGCGACTAAATTTTGATTTCGGAGCTTCTTCTCTCATTTTCATCACTTGGGGTAAGTTTGTCTCAATATTTGGAAGATTTTCTCGGGAGTTGACTTTTGTTGACTTTTTCATTTCCTGAGAGTTGACTTTTGTTGACTTTTTCCAATTTTGGCTCATTTTGCTCATTTTTGCTCCTTTTTGCAGATTTCTTGAAATGGCGGGTGACTACCCTCATGGTGGAGGTCCTCCAGGCGCCGGAGATGATTTTGACATCATGGCACTCCCCCGAGAGTCCGTCCTTTTATCCCGGAGAGATATGCCCCGGCGGTGCACATTCTTCCGCGAGCCGTTTTCCGTCATTTCACTGACTTCAATGATCGGGCACCCGGAGACTTGCTTCTACGAGAGCCGGAGCATCACCTCTCTTCCGAGGCACGAGAGGTATTTACTTCATTTTCTGCATTTTCCGTGCGCTTTGTAGCTTTGCCATGCTTGAACACACAGTTTTAGCTTATGACATAGTACTTTGTTTGCATTCTGAACATGTGATTTAAACACTTGAATTGCTGAACACACGGCTCACACTAATTGAGAGTAGAACACACAGTCCCAAACTCTGATTTTCTGAACACACAGTCCAAGTCGATGGTGAACACACGGCACACACTAATTGAGAGTAGAACACACAGTCCCAAACTCTGATTTTCTGAACACACAGTCCAAGTCGATGGTGAACACACGGCACACACTAATTGAGAGTAGAACACACAGTCCCAAACTCTGATTTTCTGAACACACGGCCCAGATTAAATTAAGGTGAACACGCAGCCCACTGATTAGGATTGAACACGCAGCCCAAAACACTGATTTACTGAACACGCATCCCAGGTAGAAATTAAAGTGAACATGCAGCCCACTGATTAATGATTTGAACACGCAGCCCAAAACACTGATTTACTGAACACGCAGCCCAGGTAGAAATTAAAGTGAACACGCAGCCCACTGATTAATGATTTGAACACGCAGCCCAAAACACTGATTTACTGAACACGCAGCCCAGATAAAAATTAAAGTGAACACGCAGCCCAAAATACTGATTTACTGAACACGCAGCCCAGATAGAATTAAAGCGAACACGCAGCCCACTGATTAATGATTTGAACACGCAGCCCAAAACACTGATTTACTGAACACGCAGCCCAGGTAGAAATTAAAGCGAACACGCAGCCCACTGATTAATGATTTGAACACGCAGCCCAAAACACTGATTTACTGAACACGCAGCCCAGGTAGAAATTAAAGTGAACACGCAGCCCACTGATTAGTGATTTGAACACGCAGCCCAAAACACTGATTTACTGAACACACAGCCTAGGTAGAAATTAAAGCGAACACGCAGCCCACTGATTAATGATTTGAACACGCAGCCCAAAACACTGATTTACTGAACACGCAGCCAGATAGAATTAAAGCGAACACGCAGCCCACTGATTAATGATTTGAACACGCAGCCCAAAACACTGATTTACTGAACACGCAGCCCAGGTAGAAATTAAAGTGAACACGCAGCCCACTGATTAATGATTTGAACACGCAGCCCAAAACACTGATTTACTGAACACGCAGCCCAGGTAGAACTTAAAGTGAACACGCAGCCCACTGATTAATGATTTGAACACGCAGCCCAAAACACTGATTTACTGAACACGCAGCCCAGGTAGAAATTAAAGTGAACACGCAGCCCACTGATTAATGATTTGAACATGCAGCCCAAAACACTGATTTACTGAACACGCAGCCCAGATAGAATTAAAGCGAACACGCAGCCCACTGATTAATGATTTGAACACGCAGCCCAAAACACTGATTTACTGAACACGCAGCCCAGGTAGAAATTAAAGTGAACACGCAGCCCACTGATTAATGATTTGAACACGCAGCCCAAAACACTGATTTACTGAACACGCAGCCCAGGTAGAACTTAAAGTGAACACGCAGCCCACTGATTAATGATTTGAACACGCAGCCCAAAACACTGATTTACTGAACACGCAGCCCAGGTAGAAATTAAAGTGAACACGCTGCCCACTGATTAATGATTTGTTTGCACACTGCTACATCTTTTCATTTGCACACAGCTACTTCATTGCACACGGCTTACAGTTTATTGTGTACTGAACACATGTATTCATTCTGAATACATGTTGGCTCTCGCGCCGTGCGAGGATATGGCTCCACTGCCGCGAGGGAGTGGTATGCCGAGCTCCCGGAGGCTGTTCGGGATTTAGTTGATGCAGCAAGGTTCGGAGCATTCTGCATGGGATTATCACGCTGCCCTGCCAGCAGGACACTATTAGCTGCTCTGGTGGAGAGATGGTGGGACACCACCAATTCTTTCCATTTTTATGCCACCGGGGATATGACCATGACCCCATTAGACTTTGCCGTACTCATCGGCCTAGACACAGGCGGTTGGCCCATACCTTATGACGAGGATATGGGTGAGTGGGAGGCTGCATGGATACATCTGTTGGGGGCTCGCCCACCTGTAGACAGAGCTTCCGGGAGAGTCCGGTACACCTGGTTCTCTTCCCGTTTTCGGAGGCCGGAGATGGAGCCTAAGTCTCCTGAGGAGATTGAGCAGTACACCCGAGGTTTTCTCATGTTCCTCTTTGGCACCACTTTGTTTGCTGATAGGGGGAACACTGTTGGATTGTATCTTTTGAGTGCCCTAGTGGACCTATCACAGGTCCATCGGTATGACTGGGGTGGCGCTGGCCTGGCTACCCTCTACTGCTACATGAGTGCGGCCTCTCGCGGGCGGGGAGACTTACTCGGTGGCTACTGGAGAGCCTGGGAGGTACGTTCTGTCCTCTTGATTTACATTTCTGCTTCGCATTACTTGTTCATTGCACACACGGCGCACTTTACATTCTGTATTTTGCCCTTAGCACTTTGTATTCACATTCCGCACTGCTTTTCTCAGCTATGGGTGTACGTGTATTTTCCCACGTTAGCCCCGGAGATGGAGGTGGCAGGGCCCCTTATGGCTCCGTTTTCACTGGTATTCGAGGGCGAGCACCGGCCGAGACCTCGAGAGACTCTCTTCTACCTGCGACAGTATTTTGATACTGTGCGGACGACAGAGGTATTTCAGAACTCTCAGTTCTTTTCATTTTCATCTTTAATTTGCCCTGTATATTCCTGATATCTGATTGATTTATGCACTGGTTATCCGCAGATCACTTGGCAGCGCTGGGCAGTCTTAGGTGATGGTCTCCGATATCAGTATCCCGGAGGATCGAGTAATTCCCAGTAGGTTCTGCTCGAAGGACCAGTTGGCTGGGCATGGTTCCTGGGGGAACGCTTTCTGCGCCAGGTGTGGGGGTACGATTCTCAGGACCCTCCTGCTGTACCTCCAGCCATTATGCGGACTGCGGATAGACTCTCTGCCCAGGAGGTCATTAGTGCTATGCAGGGCACCGATGCTTTGTTATATCTCATGGATGGGGACTACGCCACCTATCGTCGTATATATCTGATGCCCCCTTGACGGGAGTGCGTGCTCCGACACTGAGGCCCACTGATGTACCGTCTTCGAGCCGCGCCCGTGCTACGGATATCCCTTCCTCTAGCAGGGCTGGTGGCATCTAGGGGTAGAGGTAGTTCTATTCCTCCGATCCCTCCGTCTCTTCATCATCTGGGTGGCCAGACATGCCGACCGAGCTGACGAGTTGGCGGTTCGGGACTCCTACCAGGTCTCACTAGAGCCTCCTCTTCCTGACCACAGATACGTCAGAGACCCTGATTCACCCCCGGTATGTTTTTCAGCTTTGATTTATCAGTTAGATATTTGGACATGCATTCCTTTACTGATAGTTTTACATTTGTGTTTGCAGCCTCCAGTTGAGTACACGGACGAGCTGCTCGGGATGCTGGCCACATTCGAGGGCATGATCCTACGGAGGGAGGCACATCTGGCCATCATGGGTATGCAGGTATTATCCACCTTTCTTGTATTTAGCATATTTCTGATGACACGCTAGTTTTGAACATTCTGCTGTATTGATAGGCTGTGTAGAGCACATCTGACACACACCCCATTCGCACACTGTACTTGCATCTGCTTTTCATATTTGAACTGATGTATTTGAACTTTTCACTTTCAGATGCCTCCCGTATACGCTCCATTACAGGGCGAGCCACCCGGGCCTTCTTATAGAGGTCGAGGTGCTGGGCCATCTGGGCCCTCTCGAGGAGCTGGGCCATCTAGGCCTTCTCAGGGAGCAGGGTCATCTAGGCCTTTTCTAGGAGCTCGGGGAGCAGGGTCGTCTCGCAGACGCAGGGCACCCATTATTGAGGAGGAGGAGGAGGAGGAAGAGGTCGTGACCGCGAGTCAGAGACATCTGCCGGGGAGGGGCTCCGGTCTTG
>JAPPVO010006467.1:0-34878 GCA_030407325.1 Camellia japonica | reverse complement strand
CAATAAAAAAAGGTTTTACGGCACGCAATGCACGCTGTAAAAACCCTTCTGCGATGTACACGCGCGTCATATTATGACCAGTCATGGAAAGTCATTCACTTTCAACGACATGCTTCGTACGCTGTTAAAAACTATTTAACGGCAGATTTTGCGCATCATTGTTATTTTTTCTACGACATGCTATAGTACGCCGTTAAAAACTATTTAACGGCAGATTTTGTGTGTCGTTGTTACTTTTTCTACTACTACTTTTGCATGCCGTTAATTGGTGAGACAAATAACGACGTTGATTGCGTGCCGTAAAATATGTAATACAACTTATTATGCCTGCCGTAGAATATACATTTTTTTTTTTAAAAAATAATAAAATTCAGCAGGTTCTATTTGACCAATTTTGTACAATCTAACAAATATTACAAACAAGCATCACAAAACATCAATCAACCACCAAAATATTATTTGAAACATCAAAAAGAAACTATATCCATAAATTATAAACATTCAACAATTGTCTATACATTCCAAACATTCGAAAACTATATCCTTAAGTTCTAAATTGTACAAAATGTTTAAACCATCCAAAACTATGCATATCTAACTTTCTAAACATATTAACAACTATTAAGAGATTATCTAAAACTACCAACAACAATTCCTATAGCAGTTGCAGCTGCAGCTGTAGCAAATCCACTTGTGCCTATCACAGGGACAAGGGTGCCCAATGTATGTGTTAAGGGACCTAAACTGTAGCAATACCTAGAGTAACTAACCCTGTTGCGTTTCTTATCTACATGACAAAAGAAACTTCACATAAGTACAAAAACCTACGACTCAAAGGCAAAAATATTTCTTGAGGTATTAAGAAATGATCAAGAAATTTTAAAAAAGTCAAAAATACCTTCCCATCATCTCTACTTTTTTTGCTCATTTTTTTGTAAAAATCCAACAAGCCATTCTCAAACACTTCAGTTTTTTTTACCTTATATATTATCCAAACAGATAATTTGAAGAAGCACCAGAATTATACATTAGGGGTACAAGAGTACAAGTTTCAAAGCTGAAAGTACACCAATGAATTATTAGATGCTAGGATGAGAAGCAAACATTAAAAATAATTTATTACCTGTGCAGGATGACTTTGTATTGTATCAATGATATATTTCTCATGCCCCCATTTGAGGTGGCGCCTTGCACCAAAATATCCCTTGGAACAGTTGAGCAATCACCCATCAGTGTCTATCATATAATTCAATTCATCCACAAACAATTGCATTAGAAGCATTACAAAGAGAACCATGACTAATGCATTTATAAGCTTCCAGAATAGCAATTAGCAAACTATAAGTAGAACAGAAAGCAAGCAGTGTACCTGAATTAGATGTCATATCTTCTGCATGCTAACTGATTTCCCATGCTAACTGATTTCCCACTAGAAGCATCAAGGCCCAAGCTCTCATAATCACCCTTGAAAACTGTAGCAGGTTAATGAGAAGAGAAAAATAGTAAATTGATCACAAATCCAGATGATTTTAGTAATTGACTTAATTGGTAGATGCAATCACGACCAAAATATAGTACACAACTTCAACAGAGTGACTTCCACACCAAAACTTCAAAAGGAAGAAAGAAGATGGGGAAAAGTACATGAAACATCAGCTTACATCTAAAACATTAAAAAGCAGCCAGCAACACTCCTAACGATCACCAAATTACAAACCATTAATCTATTGATACCACATTGTTTCCTTTTCAGAGAATATCAATTTCCTATTCTCTTGGTTTGCTTGGATTATCTAGAATAATTAAGAATGATCAAAGTTTCGTTTTCATCCTATAATGCTATGGTGATTTGTGGATTTAGTACTTGTTTAGGGAGGAAAGTAAACAAAGTAACCCAAAAATGAAAAGATTTTCCATTTCATGATCGTGATAAGTACTCTGCAACTTCAACATTTATAAGCAACCTAAATGCTGCCCAACTCATACAAATATAAAATCAAGGCCAAACAGTTACATGAGGGACCTAAAGCCTTTAGAGAAAAACTAAAGCAAGAAACATCAATACAAATGAACATAAGACATTTATTCTTTCGAAAAGACATAGCAGAAACAAAAGAAATGCCAAAGAAATTCTACAAGATGGTCCAAATGTTAAAAAAATTTCATTTCTCCCTATTATATTATGACATGCTTTACTGTTTCTCTCACCTTTCAGATATTAGCACACCTATAAATATAATAGAGTTGCATGCTTTTCTCTCTTTGCATTGATCTGACCAATGAAACTTAAAAGCACAATTTCCCAGCTTCTCTTTGGTCCTTTTCACTTAAAATGATCATTGAAGTCATGCAGATTACTCCTGGGAATGAAATCACAGAGCTAAACTTCTGTCTTACTCCAAGTTCTAACTTTCCTTCTGCAATATACTGTAGGTTTTTTTTTGGTCTAACGGGCCATCCTTATAATGAACATTATTCAGTCTTACAGGATTTGCACCAAAACTTTAGAAGTCACACTTTCATCCCGCTGACTCCCAAACTCTAATTAATATGGTCTTGCATACCCCTTAGCTTCAGTAACCATCCTAACCTTTAATAACAATTTCTGGATCTATCATTTTTTTCCCCCCTTAACCATGGTCTCTAAATGATATAAACTGTTTTGATGCCATAAGTTATATCTTTCCTGAACATGAGATATACATGATTTACAACCATGCATTAAGGGGCCAACTTGTGTGGTAGAAATTTAAAACATATGCTTCCAGTGTGTTACTGGTTTTGTGAAAATCTTGAATACACACTCAAAAGTGCTTCTCAAGTACTCACTTGAGAGACAAGATATATGTAATAGAAAATGACACAATAACATTGATAGCATACATGAACAATGAAATTCAATACCTTCAAAGAAATAAGTGAACCAGTTAGAGCTTTTGTAATCTCTTGGATGGATTTTTGTGGTTCTACATGAAATGGAATCACAGAGAAATTACAATAGGTTAGCAATTACAATGGAATCACAGAGAAATTACAATAGGTTAGAAATTACAAGTCCATGGCATTATGAAAGTTCATTAAACTTTCACCAAAACTTCAAAAGAAAGAAGGAAGAAGGGGAAGATTACATGAAACATCAGCATGCATGTAAAACATTAAAAAGCAGCTTGCAACACTCTTAACTATCACCAAATTACAAACCATTAATCTGTTGATACCATAGATTTCTAAGCATTTAGTAAAATCAAAATAAAACCTTTTTCTGTAAGTAATAATTTATTAAAAAGCATCAAAGGGAATGCTACCCAAATACAAAGAGGTTAAACCATTATAACTTTAACAAAGAAACAAAAGGGGCCAACACTCAAAAAGGCCTAAAGGTTCTTACAAATGCATGAAATTAATAAAATCTACAAGAAGATCAAGATTAGGCATGAGCCTCACAACCTCCCCCAAGACTCCAACTAAGCAACATAACCAAAATAAAACCTAACCAGCAATCAAACCTCTAACAAGCTTCATCTGAAGAACCAAGGAGAGAAGGAAAAGACAAAAAGGAATATGTTTCAAGATGATAGCAGGAAGAACTTTAAAGTTACAAATTAAGAATAAAGGCCTTACTTTAAACGAAAAACTACGCTCTCTTGCATTATTGAGATTCTTAAAAACTTCAGCATAGGCTGCAGCTTTTTTCTCAAGGACAGGCTTATTAGCTAGAGGTGGAAGCTCTATACTAGATTGACCAAATGAAACCTAAGGGCCTGAAGTAAAAGACATAATTTGACTTGGACGAATCCCCCTGGTACTTGAATCACCCAAATTGGTTTTAGGTAATGTAGAAATTCGGCTCGTGCTTTGAAGAAAGTCTCATTTTTCTTTTTGCCAATCCTCTTGCCACAGTGAGTCCCACACAATCAAAAGTAACACAACATGCAATAATAAAATACCCAGTTTTCACCTATTTATTTACTACAATAGTTTCAAAACTCTCAAATCTAACATGGCACTGCACAGTATTACCACATGGTTCATAGTCTTCTCCATCCAGTCCTGCCCCGAAAATAATGGATGTCTTAAGCAAGGGAAGCATTTATCAAAAAACAAAAAAAAAGAGGGAAGCACCCTGAATGTAAATCATATCTAATACTTTAGGCGGGGGATGTGTGGAGGCAAAAAAAAAAAAAAAAGTTTAATAGGCACAAAAGGACTCAAATTTTGATTAAAAAAATTAAAACTACTTTGAAAAATTAACCTTTTTCAGGTTCCAGAAGTTCATAAAGAGTATATGCTTAAAAAAATGAAGAAAAGATCCACAATCATTGCAATCAAAATAAGTTGTTCATAGGATTCAGTATGGAATGGTTAATAGAAAGAAACATTTGGAAGGCATTATGTTAGTGAAATTGAAAAGAATATAAAAAATAAAAAATAAAAAAACCCTCAAACCATTGATTCACTAGCTCCTACATCCGGGAATAAAAGAAAAGAAGGATAAGAAATTCATAGACAACAAAATCATATCTCAAATAAATGTCAGTTGATTCACATAAACAAAGCATCTCATTATTTATAAAACTTTTTCGAGATAGCCAATTGTAACAATCAAATAATTTTAGTTCACATGCCACTCCATGTAATCTGAATAGAAAAATTAGAACTAGCAAGGTACAACCAACATGAGAAGGATTGAAAAATAGGGACGATGATACAGAGGAAAAAAACTAAAGATATAATGGAGCCAATTCTGGCATACTAACCTCCAAAACTGTCATCATATAATCATTAAAACTTCTAAGGTTATCTGTAGGAAATTAATGTATTGATATTATTGATTGATATCTAATGTTCTTACAAGAGCTCTCTTTTATAGAGAGAAATGGGATACAATGGAGCCATAATGGAGCACTATACCATAATGGATCACTAACTATATCACTAACTATATGGGGCACTAACTATAGCACTAACTAATGGAGCACTAACTAATGTGGAGTAGGTGGAGTATTTGTAGGTGGAGTAGGTAGAAATTGTAGGTGGAGTAGGTAGAAATTGTTACATAGAAATTGTTACATTCAACAGCCCCCCTCAAACTCAAGGGGGTTAGGAACTAACCAACTTGAGTTTGGAGAGAGTAACAAAACAGGAAAAAATAATCTGACAAATAAAATAAAAGTGGATAGGAGACACTGTATGGTCGTGTCAGACCGTTGTAGAAGACCGTATGGTTATGGCAGACCAATGTAGAAGACAGTTTATGGGTCATGTCGGACCGTTGTAGAAGATAGTTTATGGGGTCATATCGGACCGATGTAGAAAACAGTTTACGGGGTCATGTCGGACTGTTGTAGAATACAGTTTACGGAGTCTTGCTGGACCCATGTAGGAGACAGTTTACGGGGTCATGTTGGACCGTTGTAGAAGACAGTTTACGGAGTCTTGCTGGACCCTTGTAGAAACTAACCGGAATCAATATCGGGACAGTTTATCGAGTCTTGTCGGACCCATGTAGGAGCTAACCGGAATCAATGTCGGGACAGTTTACAGAGTCTTGTCGGACCCATATAGAAGCTAACCGGAATCAATGTCGGGACAGTTTACCGAGTCTTGTCGGACCCTCAAAAGGCGTGCCCAATCTTATCAAAAGGCGTGCCATCAAAAGGCGTGCCATCAAAAGATGTGCCCGACAGCCATCAAAAGGCGAGCCATCAAAAGGCGCGCCAATTTGTCGTCTAGCGTTGAGAGGCGCGTAAGGCGCGTGTCTGCCTTGCCTATTTAAACCAAGGCGAGGCTGCCGATGATGCATAACAAACCAGCTGAAAAACTTTTGAAAAAACAACTCGTCGTTCTCTGAGAGCTGTTATCTCTGAAACACTCTACAACCAACCCTGAATATGGCCTCGTCTTCCCGTTCAGCTACCCAGAACATAGCCTCTTCGTCCCGTGGTCTCACTCTCTTTCCCGACCTCAACGAGTCCACAAGAGAGATAACCGGTGCGGTTGTCCCTGAACCTCAACCAAGTGCCCCTGGTTTTGCTCCGTTGAACTTTCCGATGCTGTCTGTGGAGCAAAGAATGGCTGCACAATCGGATATTGAGGCGAATTATTACACATTGAAGTCATGTGTTGAGACAATGACGGCGGTCAACAACCTGTCGCACCGGCTTCAGAGTAGAACAAATGAGGTGCAGCAGGTAAAAGCCCAACTGGCTCTGCTCCAGAGCATGTATACGGATGCCCGAGGAGAGATATGTATGCTGAAGGCAGAAAATAAGGAACTGAAGCAGAAGACCACCGTGATGCTCAGATTTGGAGGTCCGCCATATGTGACGGTTGAGGAGCAACGGGAAGTGAACGTGCTCGGCGGCGTGGGAAACACGGAGGCAGCACCGGCAAGAGACGCCCAAGACAAAGGCAAAAAGAAGAGAACAGCTGAAGAGATGAAAAAATAAGGCCGTTTTTGTTGTGGTGGTAGTAGGTTGTGGTTGGAAATTGTTTGGTGTGTTTTTTTTTTTTTTTAATGTAAAATGGTGATCGAGTTTGATCCCTGGCATGAATAAAATAAAGTTGGTGTGCAAATCTGAATGGTATGAATTTGATTTGAAAACAAAATTAAAAATAATCTTATGGAGGAACAAGAAGATATCTGCCGGTGTCCTTGTGGGGGCCACTGCAATCTGGATCCTGTTCGAATTGGTCGAATACCACCTTCTTACTCTAGTGTGCCATATACTGATATTGTTGCTTGCAACCTTGTTCCTATGGTCCAATGCAACAACATTCATCAAGAAGTCTTCTCCACATATTCCAGAAGTTTAGCTCCCGGATTACCCAACCCAACAGAGAATTGTGATGGTGACGGTGATGGTGATGGTGGAACAAAGCAACAATAGCAGCAGCAGCAACAACAGAACAGCAATCAACAACAGCAGCAGCTTCAGCAGCATGCTCTTTCTGGCCAACAATCTCAGAGCTCAAACCACAATCTCCATCAACAGGATAAAATTGTGGGTGCTGGCAGTGTCACTGCTGATGGTAGCATGTCAAACTCCTTTCGAGGAAATGATCAGGCTTCTAAAAATCAGACTGGGAGAAAGAGAAAGCAGCCTGTGTCATCTTCAGGTCCGGCCAATAGCTCAGGAACAGCAAACACAGCGGGACCCTCCCCAAGTTCAGCACCATCAACACCATCAACTCATACACCTGGAGATGTAATCTCATGAGATAAAAAAGACTCAACATTATCATCAAGAGATGTATCCTCCACGAAACGATCAATATCAGCCTGCACAATATCTTTGTCAAACCAAGGTGGCAACAATTTGACTTTGAAAGGATGGCCTCTCACAGGTCTGGATCAACTTCGCTCTGGGCTTCTCCAGCAACAGAAATCAGTTATGCAGGGTCCTTACCCTTTTAATCAACTCCAGATGCTGACACCATATCTTGAGAAGTTAAGGTCCGAAGATTCAATGCTCTTAGCAATGAGTTCCAGATCACCAGCATTATCCAGATAAATCTGGACCACTGCATCCGCAAATGTTGAAGGGTCCAAAGGAGCTGCAATATTCCGTATGCGGGTCTTCATCCGCGTACCACCAAGAGTGGGTTTCTCCTTCGAGCTCATCAATGCCTTGGAGCTTTTTGAGGAAAATGAGAGGAAGAAGCTGGCAATTTTTCACAGCACTTGCATTCTCACAGAAGCTGTCAGGTCTTCCCCTGGATACTGGGTTCTAGCCACTGCTCAAGGATAATCTTGTCTGTCTCACTTTCAGCAAGTATGTTGCCGCCGTTGATGGCGAAGAACTCGAAACTATGTTTAGCAAATTCCAGCGGGCAGCGAAGGCAAAGGTGCCCGTCGGCTGCCCGCCGGTGAAAAATAAATACAGGCCTAAATCTTATAGCTCTGATACCATGTAGGAAATTAATGTATTGATATTATTGATTGATATCTAATGTTCTTACAAGAGCTCTCTTTTATAGAGAGAAATGGGATACAATGGAGCCATAATGGAGCACTATACCATAATGGATCACTAACTATATCACTAACTATATAGGCACTAACTATAGCACTAACTAATGGAGCACTAACTAATGTGGAGTAGGTGGAGTATTTGTAGGTGGAGTAGGTAGAAATTGTAGGTGGAGTAGGTAGAAATTGTTACATAGAAATTGTTACATTCAACATTATCCTTCTGAGCTTCCTGAATAGCTGAAACCATTGCCATCTCATGTACCTGATGTGTTAAAGTTCGATGTGACCACACAACTAAACGTTTTTTTAGCTAAGAAGTAAATAGTGTGTGCCTGTGCATGAAAAATGACTGAATGCATTGAGATATGCAACACATTCAGTATCATGCAATTGAATTGCAGACCTAAAAAATATATACTACAATAATAATAACACATAAATACAGCACCACCACTCTTATAGCACTGTCAAACATGTTATACCAAGATAATTCATCAAACTTTACTCATAATGAACAGATTGCTGATATCAACGCAGAAGACAAGAAAACTTCACCTTCAAAACAGTTCCACTTCTGGATTTGTGACTAGTAATCTATATAAAGTGGTACTCTATAACATACCAATTTGAATTGTAGACTTCGAGAAAAAGCCAGACAGACACAGATGGAAATATAATATATGCAGTAGAGAACATCATGCCAACTGGTCCCTATCACATCTTGGACTATTATTAATATCCCAAAAGGAAAGGCAACAAAATTGATAATCACAGTGATGCTCTATTACTGTAGGAGCTATGCTATGTACAACAGTTGTATTTCAGCCTTAATTGATGAATGAGGAATCTATTTGTAATGAAAGCTTAAAACAAAATCTAAACATCAAAAGATGATAGTAGCATAGCATCAGACTAAGAAACTAACAATAGCAAATACTTAAACAGAAAGAAATATAGAAAAGTTTATTGAGGGACATACATCTGCTGAAGAAAGAAGTAGAAATATGTAGGATAATGATCAAACAGGTGACAGGCTTTCAATGAATTGATAAGTATTATTACACCAACTTGCTCCCCAATCATCAAGATCATCTGTGGATAAATGATGAAGCTCCTTCAATGTCTTGGACTTGACATTATAAGAAATAACTTTGCCCCAGATAGCTAACACCAGTGTAAAATCTTTTTCATTTGCTCCCTTCACAACACAGAGCACATTAATTCAGAGCATGTGATTATGGTTTTGCTAACACACATACACACGCACACAATTAACAACATTCAAGATATATTCTCTATGGAAAAAAAAAAAAAAATTCAAAAGACAAAGAATCAAACACCTAAAATGCACAGTACAAAGAATAATTATCGTATAGAATTGAAGAAGCAAACATTTTTTTATTTTTCACATATTAATCAATGGAATCAAGGGGCGAAACATTCGGGGGTTTTAGATACAATTCTCACTATATATATATATATATATATTTGGGTTTAGAAAACATCTTACCAGCTATGCTTTTGATCAAATGAAGCAGTGTACCAGGTAAATACCCATCTTCACTTAGTGTATCTCTGCTTTGCTCCTCCCTTCAACTCTCTCTCTCTCTCTCTCTCTCTCTCTCTCTCTCTCTCTCTCTCTTTGCGTACAATGCGATGAGACGATTCAGAGAGATTGAGGTTGAGTTCCTGCAGATTTGCTCCCATCAAACCCGTCCCTGTGCCTTTTCTGAATCTCGAGTGAAAATCTAGACCAAAAACCCTTTCTAAGAAATGTAGAACCCTTCTCGATGAAGAACGAAGCCCTAAATGGATGAAGAGGAAAGGAAACTGAACATTAGCCAAATCAAGTGCACAAAACAAGAGTAAAACCCTAGAATTTTATAATCGAATAGTCATACATTCAAGAAGAAGCAGAGAGAAGGGAGAGAGTAACTGGCCTTCTTCTACGTTCCTTTTGATTAGACGCCAAAGAGGTCATGTATTTTGATCTTTTTTTTTTAAATTTTTAAAAATAATTTAATTTATTTTTTATTTTATTTTATTTTTTTTTTTTTGTGCTTGGCGCTCAAATTTTTTATTTTGGTGCCAAGTTTTATTTTGGTCATACTATTTACAACAGAAACTACATGTCATGAAAAGTAAAATATTTTTAACAGCTAGCATATGGGTGTCATGGAAAGTATATTTTTTAACGGCTGGCTTTTTTGCGCCGTGAAATGTTCAATATTTTTAACGGCTGGTGTACGCGTGTCGTGTATAATTGATGTATTAACGGCATGCCATATGCACTTTGTAGAAAGTTTTATTATTTACGACTAACATTGTAAACCATAAAAAAAATATCATTATTAGCATTCACGGCCCAAGCAATAGACACGCCGTGGTTAGAAAATTATTTACGACATACAAAAAAAACAAGTCGTAAAAGTGAGAAACCATGTCTTGCATTTACTGTATGTCGTTAATATGGAGCCATAAAAACTCAATTTTGTTGTAGTGAATAAAGGAAAAAAGTATGCTTGTATTACCATCAAGGCTATCCTTGTTTCTTGATTGGCATAGTGTAAGCATTTTACCTGTTCAAAAAATCAGATATTTCAAAACTTGTACTTCTATCAGAAACAAAATGCATATACTAGTGTGGGTGTTGATTTTTGACCACACAACCAAACAAGGAAACTTAGTAGAAGAGCATCGGCAGAATAGATTAAGCTCGAACAACCTGTCACAGAAAGATAAGAATCCGACGGTGGTTCGTCCACCCGGGGGTACTCCGACGATTAAGTCAGTAATTATCTCTCAAAGATAGCTGATTGTGCTTAACTCACAAGAAAGAACTTATTGCCTACAGTATATCACACATAAAAAGCATACCTTAGACCCACGAGGGTGCCCTGTTTATATAGCCAGCACTGACCTGATCCCTGTAGAAACCTAACTTCAATGGACTCAGGCTCAATGCTCATCTTGGACTCTCAGCTAGATAGGGATAAACTCCTTAAAAGCTCTATCTTTATCCAGACTAAAATCCTCCCCTATTCTAGGACTCTTATCCTTTATCCAGTCATCTCGGATTCTGATATCCATGCAAGTTACCTCGACCTAGCCAAGATTACCTTGGTGCCAGGACCAAGCCACGTGGCACCTCAGCTGACACCCCAGCATCACCTTGGCCACGGGCTGTCATTCACAAAATATGTCCCCACAACTGCCCCCTAGGTTATGAAACCTATATCGTTTGCCCATATAGCATGTCGGCTAAAATTACATTTCTTCTTCACAATCGTGATCATTTCGTCAGCTTCAAGTACCCAGGATTCAAATGTCTACTTTACCAAGGGTCAAGAACCAAGAATCAAATTCTTTAGACATCCCAGCCGAGGTCATTCCTCTAGCTGAGGTTGTTGCTTCATTAACTTAAGAACTCCAAGAGTTTAATCTGCGCATGAGCTGTCACACATGGTTTCCTCAACCGTTCCTTCGACGCGTCTATTTCTTATTGGTTCGTACCTGACACGAGCTATAAGGTCGCGTCGCTTCTCCGCACGCTGCCTGACAAGCACGTTGTCCAAGGCATTTTAATTACATTTTGTTGCCTTTTCGCGTTTTAACAAAAACTCTTTCACTCTTGCTGTCTTTTCACTTCACATTCTCGCACTCTCTCTCAAAGTTTTCTCTATCTACGAATCTTCCCCAAAACCTCCATTACCATGTTTTCGAGCTTTCTGCGATCATCTAACTACCGCTTCCGGTGAGTTTTTTACTATTAGGCTTTAGACAATACCATCGTTGGACTCCGACGATCCTCATTCCAACGTACTTTTTGTCGGCTCCACTCGGTATGTTCACAATTTCTTTCCTCTATAAGTTCAGTCTTTCATTGTTCCTTTGATTTGTTCCAAACCTATTACTTGCTTATGTGCTGTTCATTGCCATTGCAAATCAACTTTTGTTCTTGAATCTTCACTGTGCAATATATCTTTGTGTCTATTCACATTGTTCATGATTCCTGCACATAGTGTTTATAAATTCGAAGCTTCAACAATTTTGCCATTGTTCTTGGCTTTTGCACATCTGCACACACCTACTCAATGTTTCTTGAAAAAATGTTGCTTTCTTGATTCTGAGTCATGTTCTTTTTTATTTTTCTTTGACTTGTTTCCAGATTCTTGCCTTTAATTCTTGTTTCCATATAGACTTAAGTTTGGGATTTGATAAAAATCACATTCTTTTAGGAAAATTGAGACAAATTCCCCTTTAATCTTCAAAAAACCCTTGCCCCAGTCCCAATTTTAGGCTTTAGCCGAGGTATTCAAACCTATATCCATCACTCTGTTATCCAACCACTCTAGCCGAGATAATGGGTATGTTCAGGTGGAGGGTTGACACCCCAAAAAAGCTCGAGTATTTTAAGAGAGAGTTTTCTATCCTTCTGACGTCCAGATTAGGTTAGCCAGGGAGGAGGACTTTATCATGCCAAATGGAGACTCTATGCCCTTCCCCGTTGTGGCCTTCATAGAATGCGGACTTCGGCTTCCCTTAAATATTCTTTTTAGGGAAATCCTTCACTACAATAAACTCAACCCTATGCAGATAGCCATCAATTCCTATAGGGTTATTAATGGTATGATTGCCCTAGCTCGTTGAGAAAACGCTAGGATAACATTGGCCGACATTCAATGTTGTTATACCATGTGTGGCCTAAAGTCTGAAAAATGCTACATTTACTACCTAAAACCCAGATTCACTGCATACAAAATCATAGCCAACTTCCCAGACTCCAACAAGGGTGCTGGAGATGATTATCTCATCGTCTCGGGCAACTAGGAATTTGCTCCTAATGATGATCTTCATCTCTTCTCTCTGTGTTGATCGGTGTTTAAAGAGGCTGATGGTAAGAACTGGGTCATCCTTTCAATCACATTTCTATTAGGACTTGTCAACTTATATATCTTTGTCTGAATACTTTTTCCTTCTTGTTCTTTTTTGCAGCTCTTCCCCAGTCGGCAAAGGACTTCCGACAAACTTTTTTCCCCAGCAAGGACTTGAAAAAGTTGCTGGGCCTACCCATTGATGAGAACAAAGCCCCTCTGCTACTCAATTACATCCCAATATACAAGTTGGCTTTGCCCGACGTCCCTCAGAGAAGTCTAACTCCTCCGTCTGCTTCAACCCCTCCAGTTACTTCTTCACCAAGAGTTGATCAGGCTTTCTCTTTTGATCCAGTTCAATTGCCATCGATATCTGCCCCGCAACTCATGTCGTTATCACAACGCCAACACCGACGCCGATGCCGAGCTCCACCAAACGTCCCTGCCGATAGAACCCGAAGTTGCAGACGACAAGATTCTGAAGAATCGACATTTGACCCAGCAAACCCACCAATTGCTTTACCAGCAATTCACTTTGGCACTAAAATCATTATTGCTGCAATTGTTGAGGAAATGAGCCACAACAAAGCCGTTGTGAAGGACCTCCTGGCCGACCTGCTAAGAGTGGTGACAGTCCAGTCTTCTCCATCAGAATCCCAAATCTAACCAAAGCCAAAAAAGGTGAAGAGGGCTAAGACAAAAGCCTCTGTCACCTAAGTTGATACAGATGATACCCTGTTAATTTCAAATTGGTTGAAGCTGAAAAGAGTGCCTTCAACACGGAGAAGAGGCCTGCCGAAGACCAGCCGTCCAACACCTCACGTTCGAAAAAGCCAAGGTCCTAAGCGGATGTAAGCCGAAGTTCTTTCAAAATCGATGACCCCTGGGCTCCTACCATTATGATTGGCGATCAACCAATCAAAGCCGACGACAGCGCCATCGACAATATCGAGGTCAGTGTCGCTCTTTCTACCGCTGTTCTTCTACCAACTGATCTAAATCGTATGGCTGAGGTCACCGAGTATGAAAATTTTGCCTTAATGATGCAACACTCAGTTATGGTAAGTCTTTTAACTCTTTTTTTGTCTTTTTACTTCAAGTTCTCATATTTTAAAATTTTACTAACTTGTTCATTCCTTTTCTTATAGGCGATCCAGTATGCTCATTCCTTTGCAATAAAAGCTGAAGATTTAAAGAAAGAGTTGGTCCGTAGGACCAAAGAGGCTGCCAGTTTCCTTGCCTCCCTCAATAATGCCGAGGCAAAAATGAAGATGTTGTTAGATCAAGCCAAGGCTGCCAAATAGGCTCAAGATCAAGCGAAGGAGAAGGCGGAGGCCGCTGAAGCAGTGGCCGATGTTCTTAGGGCCGAGGCAAAAGAGTCTGAGGCTAAAATTGCCAAAGCCGAGGCAAAGTTGCTAGAGGCCTTGGCGACCAAGGTGGCTGAAATCAAGGCATCTGATGAAAAGGCCTACGCCGAAGGCCAAGCCGATGTGCATGATGCTTACAATAAACAAGTAAACCAAGCCTGTAACCGAGGTTACTATCTCGGCTGGACGGCTGCTCTGAACAAGCTTTCCATCCCAATAGATTCTGACCTTCGAGACATTAACAAACTTCAAGTGCCCTTCCCTCCGCCTCCCAAAGGATCAGGCAGCGAGGACGATGAAGAGGAGGCCGAGTCGGACGATGCTGAAGAAGAAGAAGAAGATGCTACTAAGGGGGCCAAGTCCCCAACATTGAATGATCAAGTCCTGGACTTGACTCATGATGAGGAGGAAGACTTGGCTTCTAAGGGAGCCTCTCCAAAACAAACCACTTCTGAGGCCGAGGTCCAGGCCACTGAGAAGAGCTTGGACTAGACCTTGTTGGAAATCGATGCCGAGATAGCGGCGGAGAAGGAAGTCACATTGCCAACCGAGGCTGACACACCACCAATAGCCGAGGTTGAGCGATCTGAGACCAGTGCCCATAATTCCAACACTTAGGAATTTTTACTTTTTACTTTGGAACAGTTTGTAATTTTTGGACAAGTAATCTCTTTCGCCAAGCTGAAGTGCCTTTGTTTCTGAACAAGTTTTTCTTATATTTTCTTCCAAGTGTTGAATGTATGCCTTCTTTTTTTCTATGCATGTTTACTGCTTTCTTTCATGCTTCGATACTTATGCCTCGTTTGGGAACCCTCCCTTTTAGTCAAAAAGTCAAAAAGTTACTAAATTAGCCAAAAAGCCAACAACTCATACCAAAAAATCAAAGATTCTCTTTTCTCTCTACTTTTTGCACATCTTTTCGTAAAAAGCCAAAAAGTCATCCCAAACATACTAGTTTTTTTTAGCTCATATTTTAGCCAAATAGCTAAAAAATTACTAAATTAGTCTGTTCCCAAACGGGGCCTTAGAATATTTTTACAATTCTTCAAAGTATACCTTAACTATATAATAACTCTGGGATATAATACCTCGGATATAAACCTTGACTGTTTGCCTCGGCCAACCATTTTCATACCTCGGCTAACACTTTAAAAATATCAAAATATTTTTGCAAGTGTTATTCAGTATTGCTTTTGTATCTCCATATGCTGTCTGTTATTAAGACTTCACCCTTTCCAAGTTTTGACAACCTGGTTGGTCACCTCGGATAATATGTATCTCGGATACTTTATTCATAATTACCTCAGCTAACTCCAACTTGTAAATTTCTCTGAATTTTTGACAAGTGTTAAGCCCATTTGTAAATTTTTCTAAAAATTTCAACAAGTCCCAAGCTCTTATACTTTTAAGTTTATTCATCATTCTCCAGTTTCCTGCCCCGTAATGTGAACCTAAGTTTCACTTAAGTTCACATTAAGCATGTATCTATGGTCTTTCGCTGAAGTCAGATTCAAACAAAGACTTCCTGAGGTGTTTCAACCTTGGTTTTTCTGTTAATCTGACTAAAGCACACTTAGTTCCATTCGGAGCTTAACTCCGCCGACATGGCAAACCTAGATTAATTCAACTTAGTTCAACTCTATTATATGCAAGTATAATTCAACTCTGCCATATAATAAGTCTAAGCTACTCGTCATGCTTCATTCAGAAACACCGCCAACTTAGTTCAACTCTATTATATGCAAGTATAATTCAACTCTGCCATATAACAAGTCTAAGTCATTCATCATGTGTCATTCGGAAATATCGCCAACTTAATTCAACTCTATTATATGCAAGTATAATTTAACTCTGCCATATAACAAGTCCAAGTCATTCGTCATGTTTCATTCAGAAACATCGCTAACTTAGTTCAACTCTATTATATGCAAGTATAATTCAACTCTGCCATATAACAAGTCTAAGTCATTCGTCATGTTTCATTCGGAAACATCGCCAACTTAGATCAACTTTTTTATATGCAAGTATAATTCAACTCTGCCATATAACAAGTCTAAGTCATTCATCATGTTTCATTCAAAAACATTGCCAACTTAGTTTAACTCTATTATATACCAATATAATTCAACTCTGCCATATAACACATCTAAGTCATTCGTAATGTTTCATTCGGAAACATCGCCATGGGACTAGTCAGTCCTATCGCACAAATTTCAAATTCATCAAACTAAAATTTTTATTATTATTTCGGCTAATAAAATTATGATATAAACTTCAAAAAATAAAAATCTAATGATAGAAAAACTTCAAGTTACAAGTGTTCCAAGGTCTTGACAACTCTTTGCCATCACTGTCCTTAAGCCGATATGCTCCATTGCTGGCGACCGAGATGATTCTGTAAGGTCCCTCCTAATTTGGGCCTAGCTTGCCCTCCCTAGGATCCTTCTTGTTGCCGACCACTTTCCTCAGCACAAGGTCCCTAACTTTGAACTCTCTTGAGTTGACCTTCTTGTTGTAAGCCCTAGCAAGTTATTGTTGGTATGCCCCCAGCCGAATTGCTGCTCTCTCTCTTTTCTCCTCCAGAAGGTCCAGATCATGGCCAAGTATGCCTCGTTAGTCCCATTCTCTACTCCTTGGTTCTGATCCCAGGGATGCCGACTTCCAATGGGATAACTGCTTCAGTGCCATAAGCCATGGCAAATGGAGACTCCCTAGTTGATCTTCTTGGTGTAGTCCGATATGCCCAGAGTACATTAGGCAACTCTTCCACCCATTTTCCCTTTGCTGCTTCCAGCCTCTTCTTGATCATATCCAATATAGTCTTATTGGATGCTTCTCCCTGACCATTGCTCTGGGAAAAACTTGGAGTAGAGTAGTAGTTCTTGATTTTGTACTTTGCATAGAAGCTTTTGATTAGCTTACTGTCAAACTGTGCACCATTATCCGCTATTATTGCCATCGGGATCCCAAACCTGGTAATGATGTTCTTCCATATGAAGTTCTTCATATCAATATCTCAAATCTTCGTAAGGGGTTCAGCTTCTACCCACTTAGTGAAGTAATCAGTTGCTACCAGCAGAAACTTCCTTTGTCCAGTTGCTTAGGGTAGTTGTCCAACAAGATCCATGCCCCACTGGGCAAATGGCCAGGGGCTGGTTATTGGGTTCAAATCTGCTGTTGGTTGATGTATCAAAGGTGTAAACCTTTGACACTTTTCACACTTTCTAACGTAGGCTTTTGCATCCTTCTGCATGTAGGGCCACTAGTACCCCTGAGTAATGGCCCTATGAGTCAGTGATTTGCCACCAGCATGGCTTCTACATACTCCTTCATGTATTTCATACAAGAAGTCTTCAACTTGGGAGGGATGTACACATCTCAAAACGGGACCAGTGAATGATCTCTTGTAGAGATGGCCTTCTGCTGTTAGGCTAAACCTTGCCGACTTCAGTCTAGTCTTATGCGCCTCTTTGCAATCATCTGGTAGCTTGCCGTCCTTAAGAAACATCACTATTGCATCCATCCAACTTAGACCCATTTCCACGCACATTGCTTCATACTCTGTGATTAGCGGTTCTACACTTGGGCCTGACAAATAATCAACCATTATTGTCCTTGCCTCCCCTGATTTCATTGCACTAGCCAGGTTAGCCAAAGCATCGGCGTGGTTGTTGTCATCTCGGCTAACATGTTGTAGTCGGCAATCCTAAAACAAGGCTGACAGTATAACAATTTCTTTGACAAAGGCTATCATTATTTTATCTCGGGCTGCATACTCGCCTGTTGCTTGATTCACAATAAGTTGGGAGTCACGAAGACTACCATCTCGTCGGTTTCCATTGCTGTTGCTAACTTCAACCCTGCGATTAGTGCCTCATATTCTGCTTCATTGTATGAGGCTTTGAACCCTAAACAGATAGACTGTTCCAACATTCGCCCATCTGGTGATACCAACACTACTCCTGTCCCCGCTCCTTGACGATTTGAACTCCCATCAACAAACAGGCGGAAGGAGTCGCCGATGTAGATATCGCAGGGCTTAGGTTTTTTTTCTTTCTTCTATTCTGCTGTGGGGTTTTTCATTCCCAGTTGGGTTTCCTCTTGTTCCCCTAGACACCCTAAGTCGCGGCTTACCGGAGCTCGACGTGGGATGGCACCAGGTGTGAACTCGGCCACAAAGTCGGCCAGAACCTGGCCTTTGATTGCCGTTCTAGGTCTAAATTCTAAGTCATATTGGCCCAACACTACTGCCCATCTGGCTACCCTTTCTATTAGATCTCCTTGTTATAACAGGGACTTCAAAGGATGCTCCGTCAGTACCACAATCTTGTGGGTTTGGAAGTAGTGATTCAGTTTCTTCGAAACCATTACTAGGGCTAGTGTCAATTTTTCTAGGGGTAAATACCTGGTTTCTACGCTTGCTAGGGTTTTACTCACATACTACACCGCCCTTTGTTCTCTTTTCTCTTCTTTGATTACCACGGCACTCACTGCGTGCTCTGAAACTGCCAAGTATAAGAACAGTTCCTTTCCAAGTACTAGATTTGAAAGAACTGGAGCTGTTGTTAGGTACTTTCTCAAGTCAGCCAAGGCGACTTCGCACTTTTCTGTCCACAAAAAATCTGTGGCCTTCTTTAACAAACTAAAAAATAGTTTGCACTTATCCGAACTTCTACTTATAAACCTGTTCAGGGCTGCGGCCCTTCCAATCAACATTTGCACTTGTTTTGCCAACTTCGGGCTCTTCAAGTTAAGGATGGTCTTGATTTGATCCGGGCTTGCTTCGATGCCCTTTCTAGTAACCAAGTATCCCAAGAACTTACCAGACCTAACTCTAAATGTGCATTTCGAAACATTGAGTCAGAGCTGATATGTCATCAGGATGTCAAAAACTGTCTTTAAGTCGGCTAGGTGATTCTCAGGTTCTTTGGCCTTCACGACCATATCATTAATCTACACTTCCACTGTTTTGCCAATCAGATGTCTGAACATCTTGGTCACCAACCTCTGGTAGGTTGCTCCTGCATTTTTCAACTCGAAAGTCATCACTCTGTAGCAATATAGCTTTTTTCAGGGTGATGAATGCAGTCTTCTCCTCATCAGGGGGATACATTGCTATCTGATGGTATCCCTTGTAAGCGTCTAAGAAGCTCATCCTTTCATGTCCTGAAGTGGCATCCACTAATTGATCGATCTTGGGGAGTGGGAAACTGTCTTTGGGACAAGCCTTATTCAGGTTGGTGAAATCCACGCAGACCCTTTATTTCCCATTCTTTTTTTTTCACAACAACTATGTTTGACAACCAAGTTGGGTAGTTTACCTCCCAAATGGCTCTGGCCTCCAACAATTTGTCCACTTCTTCCTCTACTACCTCCACATGAACCAACGTCGACCTCCTTGCTCATTGAATGACAGGTTTAGCCGACCTGTCTACATTTAAGTGACCTTGGGATCAATGCCAGACATCTCGTATGGCGTCCGAGCAAACACCTCTATGTTTGCTCACAAGAATGATTCTAACTCCTTCTCCTCCTCCTCGGCCAAGCCTGAGCTAAGAAGGAAGA
Source organism: Camellia japonica (assembly GCA_030407325.1). Classification (NCBI taxonomy): domain Eukaryota; kingdom Viridiplantae; phylum Streptophyta; class Magnoliopsida; order Ericales; family Theaceae; genus Camellia; species Camellia japonica. The sequence continues at coordinate 15,097 of JAPPVO010006467.1, read as the reverse complement.
AGCGCTCCTCATCTCCTTGTTGGACCATAATTTTCTTCAAGGCTTTCTCGCTTTTGTCGGCCGGCTCTTTGCCGACGTCATCCAGAACCTCCATGTCATCGTCCTCAATTTCTAGTGTTTCTGCCTCTCGCACGTTGCAGGTGGATTTCATTGCTGCCATGGAGCATTCTTTGCCTGCACCTAATCCCTTCTAACCTCCTCAATTCCAAGCTTTGTTGGGAATCGCAACAGCTGGTGCAGTGTTAAGGGAATAACCTTCATTGCGTGCAACCATGGCCTCTCCAAGATAACATTGTAAGGGAAGGGAGTGTCAATTACTGTGAACTCTGTTCTTACTTTCTTGGTGTCTACCTACACCTCCAAATTCATTACTCCCAAGGGTCATGTCAGCGTTCCATTGAACCCGACCATTGGGCTGTTGGACTGTTCTAAATCATCTCGGTGTAGGCTGAGCTCCTTGTAACATTTGACATACATGATGTCACAAAAGCTGCCTTGGTCGATCAAAATGCGCCGTACTTGGCATTCTCCAACCTTGAGGGTCACTACTAGAGCATCGTAGTGTGTATGCTGTACTATGTCAAGGTTTTCCTCAGTAAAGGACACCATTGGTCCCTGGTACTCATTTGTCCTGGGCCTCTTTTGCTGGACCTGGCACACATGATATAAGTGTTTCACCTTTTGGGTCTCTCCTCGCATATCATTCTCATTAACCCTTGAGTGGATCATATTGATCACCCGAGGTTCTGCTTGCTGTGGTTGTGGTGGAGATGGTGCTGCCGGTGCCTAGGGCAGTCTTGCCTGCTCTTCCCTCGTCCTGGCCTCATCTACCAAGTCCCTTAAGTGACCTTGTCTAACCAGATCTTCCAAATGCGCCTGTAGGGCTCTATAACCCTGCGTTAGGTGTCCATCTTCATTGTGGTAGGCACAGTGCTTCCCTAGACTTCTCCCCATAAATTTGCCAGGGATCCTCTCCGGCGCTCTATAATACGGCTAGTTCCTGATCCTTTCCAAAACTTTATAAACCGGGATCCAGAACATAGTGGTGACTGCTTGTGCAGCCCTCAGTCCTGTTTCTTGTCTATTAAATCCAGTATTACCTCGACCTCGCTTCGGCGAGCCGTTTCTCTTTTCCTGCTTTGGTGCCTTTGCTCCCTGTGTATCCTCTTCTGCTCTGGCATATTTCTCGATCCTTGCCATAAGCTCCTCCATACTCTTTGGCAGAGTCTTCGCTAGTGACTTTTGAAGCATGCAGTCATCCTTTAGGCCATTCTTAAAAGACAAGACTGCCAACTCCTAGTTACATCCTGTTATACGGTTGAACACCTCATAGTATCTTTGGGCATAAGCCTTGAGGTTTTCACCCTCACCAATTTTCAGAGCCATCAGGGAGTCTACCCTCAACGGCTGCAATTTTTTTGTAACAAACCTGGCCACAAACATCTCGGCCAAGCCTTTCCAACTTTTCACAGTTCCTTTCGGCAACTTGTGAAACCAATCTGATGCAATTTCACCAAAGGATGAAGGGAACACCTTGCAGAGCAATGGTTTGTTCTTGGTATACAGTGTCATTGAATTCAAGTATAAGCCGACGTGAAAGTTCGAATCAGACTTACCGTCATATAGTTAGAACATCGGCATATGGAACCTTTTTGGGACCTCAAACTTATCCAACTCTACTGAGAATAGCATTTTTAGCTTGACTGAGGATGTGACCTTGGCATTCTGCCGCTTCCTCTGGAGATAGTCCCTCAAGCCCTCCTTAGTCCGACCAGGAGCTCATCTATCGACAGATTTCAGCCTCTTTGGCGCGCTGTTCCCAGTGTCGTTATGCGTTCTCTTAGATTTCTCTTCATTCACCGTATCAAAACAAAGTTTCTTCCCTTGAACATGCCGATGTTCCTTGACATAAGTTCCTCTGGTACGAGGCGTCCTCTGAGACTCCTCTCTCATTGACTCTACTTGCCCAGTATCCCGTGAAGGCCGATGTGAGTGTTCCTTCACCTTGTCATGCTGAGGGACTGCTGGGATTGCTTTTTGCCCCCATTTCTGGGCGTCATTCTTGGTCGCTGGAATCGGCGTGTCCTTCAATGGAAACAATGGTTACATGACGTTGTTCTGCATCATGAAGTTGACAACCGACTGTAGGTCTGCCAGCTTGTTTGCCATTCCTTTCATCTCGTCGTCCCTCATTAGGCATCTATCTTTCCATACCTGCAGGTCACTTTCGTTGTAATACTGGCTTTGACCTGCTTTCTTCGGTGCGTCTCCCTCTTGGCCGACATCCTTTTCCCCGGGATTTTGATTTCATTAAAGTTCTCCTCCTCCACATTAGGATCGGCATGTTTGCCACTCTCACTAGGGATGTCGTTCCCGACCTTTTTTTTTGGCCCGTTGTTGGCCATCTATTCTTCTTATGTTTTCCACAGATGGCGCCAAATTGTGGGTGTTGATTTTTTACCACACAACCAAACAGGAAAACTCAGCAGGAGAGCATCGGTAGAATAAATTAAGCCCGAACAACCTGTCACAGAAAGATAAGAATCTGGCGGTGGTTCGTCCACCCGGGGGCACTCCGACGATCAAGTCAGTAATTATCTCTCAAAGATAGCCAATTGTGCTTAACTCACAAGAAAGAACTTACTGCCTACAGTATATCACACATAAAAAATATACCTTAGACCCACGAGGGTGCCCTATTTATATAGCCAACACTGACATGATCCCTGTAGAAGCCTAACTTCAATGGACTCAAGCTCAATGCTCATCTTGGACTCTCAGCTAGATAGGGATAAACTCCTTAAGAGCTCTATCTTTATCCAGACTAAGATCCTCCCCTGTTCTAGGACTCTTGTCCTTTATCCGGTCATCCCAGATTCTGATATCCACGCAGGTTACCTCGGCCTAGCCAAGATCACCTTGGTGCCAGGACTAGGCCACGTGGCACCTCGGTTGACACCCCGGCGTCACCTTGGCCACGTGCTGTCATTCACAAAATATGTCCCCACAACTAGAATAGATTAATGTCGTACAATTAAAAGACAAATGTACCCAAGCCATTGTCAATTTTTTTTAGAAATATGGTGGTAGGTTGAGTAATCAAGAACCAATTGCCTAGGGTGAATTGATCAATTTAATGGCCAACTTCTGTATTGTTGAATAAACTCAAAGAAACATGATCCCCAGTGTTTATTTACAGTGATAAATCAAAATGTACTTAATTCACAAACATTCTTACGCACTCACATACACACACGGCACACCCTCTCTGCGGTGGCCCTTCCCCATTACTGGACTTGACCATCTAGTTAAACCCCCACTCTGAACCTAAAGTAACATATACAAATATATATATATATATATATATTTTGTATTTATACAAAGAAAGAGAAGGTATAGTGAAAAGGATGAGAGAGAGCCCTCAAAAAGTAGTTAGAGTGATCTTGTGTGATTGTCCCTCGCCAAAGTCACATATCTAGGTTCTCTTTGGATATGGCCCACTTGTGACTTCGGAAATTTTCAACTTCCTGTGCACCACCCTGTTTACACCTAGAAACTTATGTTGAACTTGTTTTTTCCTCTAACAATAAGAAATCCTTTCCTAAAGCCAATGGCTTGTGAGATCTAATTGTTTACTATTCTTTTTGATAATGCTAAATCCTCAAGAACTAAGCTTTTTGACTTTTCCCACGGTAAGTTAAATCCACAACAACAACAACAACAACAACAACAACAACAACAAAAAAATCAATTCTCCAACAATTATTAGCTAATTTTCAACTGAAACCAAAAGAGAAAAGGAAATAGTCATGGTTTTTCCTCTACAAAATTGTGAAAATTGTGAAAAAAGAAGTAAAAAAGTAATTAATATATTGTAGCCTTAGGAAACAATTGTTCAATATATCTCAGTGTCATGCTGTTTCTATGTTCAAAACAAGCACTGAGAGGATAGCACTCAACTAAGGATTCAGTAAGTGCCTAGCAAAGAGGAAGAAAATAAGCAAGGAGAAGCCAGTTAAGATGTTAATTGGGGGGAAAAAAAAAAAATTAGCCAAGGAAATGCAATGATGTTATTGAATATTGCCTGCCTTCTGCTTTTAGTTCATTTTGCATTTGTCTTTATTTTGTTGTTTAAAATGGTAAGTTTTAAATTTAATTTAATGAGATGATTCCATTTTGTTTAAAATGGTAACTAAATCCTAGAAAAAAGTTTTTAGTTGAAAAGATCACTAGTCCGTTTTTTATGTGATAGTTAGAATGACATAAACGAACCCACATTTTAGTTGATCTGTTACTGCCTGAGAACGTAAAACTAAATCTTCAGCAAATTCCTGCAACACATAGTATGAGGACAAAATAAGAATGAAGGAAGCCTAAACCAAAAATAATATTACTGTTAGAGAGCGTCTCTGAAGTCCAATATGCAACCGTTTTCCACCTTTGTGGTAAGGGCTAATAACAGGGCGTTTGCTGATGTATTCTTTACAGACAAGTGGTTCTATTCTGTAACAAAAGCCAATGTAGCTTCAATAAACGTGTTCTAGATTCAACTACTTAAGAATAAGAAAGCTGTGTGTGGATGCATGTATAAGGGTAATAGGTTGTAGAAGTCACATGAAAATTTCCGGTGAGCGTTGAGATGAGTAACCATCCATAGAGATAAATAGAGTAAATCATCCACAGAGATAAATAGATCCCACATTGCATACCAACATTTAACTAGAACAGAGTTCGAAACTACATAAATGACCTTTAGGAAACCACATACAAAGCTAGCACATTTTATGAAACATCACTGAACTTCCATTGTTCCACGTATTATCTATTCCCCTTGAAATGCCCGAGTATCTACACAACATCCAAAACTTCATTAAATTATCATTTTCCTCGTGCCTTACCCTGATTAAGAAATTTTCTGGATATTCTAAGTTTTCAAGAACAATACAAATACTTATCTGAAATAAACCAAGAGATCAGCATTATGGAGCAAGATAAACAAGAACACGGGCAAATCAAGAATTTCATATGGTGCTCACTTAGACCTAGTTTAGTAAAGATTTAGATTAAACCCAAATTCATATGTTGAATCTCCGTTGATAAGTTGTTTTATTTATATTATTTATATTTAATCAAGTTTTATTAATCAAGGGTAGTCTGAAAATTCTTAGATTTGCTGCAACATAAGCAATAGTAGTGGTTTGTGGGTCTTGTTTTAGGTCAATCTCTGTTATTAGGTGTTTTATAAGTCTTGAATGTTCTTAGCCGTCAAACTATCGTTCTCTGATTTTGCAATTTTATTCCCAATAAAAGTTGGATAAGTCCAGCACCCAATAAATTGATTTGTCAGTGTGATCAGATACAATGGCAGCCTCATATTGGCAGGTTGGAAATGAAAGCAGGAAAGAAAAAAGTTAAATGATGTTTCAACATGGCACAATTTCAAACTCCATTAAATATGACTGAAAATTTTCTTAATCTCATTTCACATGAATCTCATCATAATATCACAAATGTCAAACCAAAAAAAATGTCTATGGCGAGAGAATATAAATTCAACTAGTACTATAAAACAATCTTTCCAAATGTCACTAAGAGCCTCGACAATAACCCTGTAATGATGATGCAAATTTAGTGATAAAAAGCACTCCAACAGCTGCTCCAAATCTCTCGCCTCAAACATTTGCTTCTCTAATATCATCTTTATCATTGATCTCTTGAAATCCTCATATGGGTCCTCCGATTTTTTCACCGCGAAGCTCTCTTTCAACCCCGACAACCTCATCGGTGACTCAATCTCAGCTTTTTTTTTTTGCACTGTCGCCACCGTGTACTGCGGCGGAGGAGGAGAGAAGAGGTCATTGTCGGAATAGCCGGAGATGAAGGAGTTGTAGATTTTACATCGTGGCGTCTCGTCCCACTTGAATTCCGGTGTGTGCGACCGAGGAGGAGGATGAGGTGTTAGGAATAATGAAGCACCAGAAATCAATCACACACAATAACACAAGATATTTACGTGGTTCGACAATTGCCTACATCCACGGAGAGCGATATATTATTCTAGAGGAAGATTACAGAACTCACTCCTCTCTCTTTCACTCTTGCTTTGTTCACACTATTCTATCTCAACTCTCCTCTTAGCCTCTCCATTTATACACCAAGATGGAGGAAGTTAGAGAGCACAACTACCACAACACATGGCCAGCTGTGTACTTACCTTTCGGTGGCCGTCCACCTTTGAAAGCTATCGGTTGGCAAGCTGTGTATTCACATGTGAAAGGAATCACCCCTCACATGGGGTGAAATCATCACCTCCTCTTCCCATGGACTGGAGCTAACAATTCTCCCCCTCCACGCCCATATGGATAACTGACTTCTCACTTGAAGTCCATCCCGGTCAGTTTCTTGCAAACCTCCAATTTGTCTCTGGTGACACCCTTGGTCATCATATTAGAAGGATTCTTGTCCGTGTGAATTTTCACTAGTTTCATTAGTTGTTTTTCCATCACTTCTCGTGTCCAATGATACCGGACATCAATGTGCTTTGTACGTGAATGGTACATGAAATTTTTGCTCAAATCAATTCCACCCTAACTATCACAATGTACCTTGTATTCTTTCTACTGTAGACCCAAATCTTAGATAAACCGCTTTAACCACAACATATCATTTCTAGCATCTGTGATAGCAATGTACTTCGCCTCTGTTGTAGATAAAGCAACACACTTTTGTAGTTTGGACTGCCATGAAACAGCTCCCCCTGCAAAAGTGAACAGAAATCCTGATGTCAACTTTCTACCATCAAGATCACCTGCCATATCAGCATCTGTAAAACCCTCCAAAATTGGTTCAGCTCCCTCGAAACATAAACACATCTTTGAAGTTCCCTTCAAGTACCTAAGAATCCATTTGACCACCTCTCAATGCTCCTTTCCTGGATTGGCGAGGAATCTGCTTACAACGTCACTACATGAGCTATATCTGGCCGAGTACACACCATTGCATACATCAAACTTCCTACAGAGGAAGAATAAGGGATTGCCTCCATTTCTTTCATTTCAAAGCTGGTTGTGGGGCACGAACGCTTTGTCACCTTGAAATAGTTGGCCAGTGGTGTGCTGACTGGCTTGGCATCTTTCATGTTGAATCTTTCAATCACCTGTTCAACATATTTCTCTTGTGTCATATCTTCTTGTCTTTCCTGTCACAAACAATCTTCATGCCCAAAACCTACTGTGCTGGGCCGAAATTCTTTATGTCAAAATACTGCGACAACTCCTTTTTCAACTTGTTGATCATAGCATTATCATGTCCGATAATCAGCATATCATTGACATACAACAGTAGGATGATGAAGTTTCTATCTGAAAACCTTTGAAAATATATACACTGGTCTGCTACTGTTCTTGTGTACTTGTGATCCACCATGAATGAATCAAACTTCTTATACCATTGTCTCGGTGCCTGCTTTAGGCCGTAGAGACCCTTCTTCAGTTTGCAGACTAGATTCTGTTTTCCTTTAACTTCAAATCCTTCTGGTTGCTCTATATAGATCTCTTCCTCAAAATCACCATGGAGAAAGGCAATCTTGACATCCATCTATTCTATTTTCATATTCAAGCGAGCTGCTAATCCCAGAGCTACTCGAATGGAAGTCATCATCACAATTGGGGAGAAGATCTCATCAAAGTCAATTCCTTTATTCTGCCCAAAGCCTTTGACCACCAAATGAGCTTTATGTTGCAATAGTTTACTGTTGCTATCTTTCTTCAACTTATACACCCATTTGTTCTTCAAGGCTCTCCTACCTCGTGGAAGTGGAACAAGCTCATAAGTGTGGTTCTTCTACAAAGAACTCATTTCTCCTTCATGGCTTGCATCCAACAGTCTTTCTCTATATGACTCTTTGCTTCTGAAAAAATCTTGGGCTCCCTCTCATTAGTAATCAGAATATACTAAGAAGTAGGATATTTGATTAATGGCATGTCAGCTCTTTTAGATCTCCGCAACTGAGGCCCAGTTGCCTCTAGTTGAGGGGGTTGCTCCCCCTGCTCAATACCCTCTTCATTCGGGTCTTCATCTCTTTCCTCTTGATCCTTAATTTCTAGCATTGGATCCTACAACTCTGGCACTTCTTGTTGCACATCATCACATCTAGCATTTTGTGATGGCTTGGGAGATGGGAATAAATTTTGAGTGATGACATCTCTAAACTTTGTAGACTTCTCAAAATCTACTACTGTCTGGTCTTCCTAGAACACAACATCTCTGCTCCTAAACATCTTCTTGTTTACTGGGTCCCACAACTTGTACCCAAATGTTGTATCTGAATAGCCCGCAAATATGCATTGAGTGGACTTGTCATCAAGCTTCTGTCTGTTTTTCTTGGAGATGTGTGCAAACATCTTACACCCGAAGACTCTCACATGAGAATATGATACCTTTATTTTGGACCAGACTTCCTCAAGTATCGCAAAATTCAACGGGACTGGAGACGACCTGTTGATGAGATAATAGGCTGTACAGGCGGCTTCTGCCCAGAATGACTTTGGCAACTTTGCCATTCTGAACATGCATCTAACTCTTTCCATAATAGTGTGGTTCTTCCTCTTTGCCACATCATTGTGTTGTGGGGTACCGGGAACTGTTGTCTCATGCCGGATACCTCTGCTGGCACAATATGCTGCAAAAGCATTGAAAGTGTACTTGCTTCCATTGTCTGTGCGAAAACACTTCAACTTCTTCCCGGTCTCTCTTTCCACCATTGTATGGAACTCCTGAAAGTACTGAAATACCTCATCTTTTGTCTTTAGGAAATACACCCACAACTTCCTTGATGCATCATCAATGAAAGTCAGAAAATACTTGCGGCCGCCGAGTGACTCCACTTCGATTGGGCCACAAACATTCAAGTATACTATACTGAGCACTTCTGTTTTCCTCTTGCTCGTTGAACTGAATGATACTCGATGCTGCTTACCATAAAGGCAATGATCACACGGCTTCAGGGCACTCCCTTTGGATAAGGGTATCCTGGATTGCTTTGCTAACAGATACAATCCCTTCTCACTCATGTGAGCCAGTCTTCTGTGCCATAAGTCCGATGAATCCTTGTCTTCTGCTGCATTATGACTTTCTAGACAGATCTTTGTTTGAGTCTTGTATAGTGTTGAAGACATCTCTCATCTGGCGATTGTCAAAGCTCTTCCTGTCAGCTTCCAACGGCTATTTCTGAATGTACTTGTATAGCCCTGTCGGTCCAGGGCACTTTTGAAGATAAGATTAAGGCACAAATCTGGAACATACCTCACATCTTTGAGAACCAGCTTATGTCCGACAGTAGTCTGAATACTAATGTCTCCAATACGCACAATCTTCGAATAGCTAGAATTCTCTATTGGAATAGTGCCAAATCTCCAGCGTTGTACGAGCTAAAGAGTTCTGTGGGAAGTGGCGTGATAGGATGCTGTAACAAGCCCGCGGGGGACCTCGCTACAGCTCGGACTCGATTTGTGTCACGGTTCTTAATCTTGAACCAAAGAGTCCAAATCCGGCAAATCGTTTTGGAAAACAGATTTTTTTGAAAGAAGTGCCAAACATGGACTGCTTTGCCAGATACAGAGTCGCCACCTAAATATTTTTTAATGGGAAATTTAGGAAACCCTGACTCGGTGCCAAAGGCCACGTGTCCGTCATCACCAAAGTTGCCTCGGCTCGGGAACTTGGGTACGATTGGGGAAGGTCACTTCGTGAGCACCCCCGCTCGCCCGGTCAAAGACGGCCTCTACTAACCGTGATATCTGTTTTTGAAAACCTTGTATGCTCTTATTCCGGTTATTAGCCTAGGTTACTATGTGATGCTCGCAGCAAACAAGTATAGACTGAGTCGCCTGAATTGGAACAAAACATTTCATGTTTGTTTGTTTGAAAATGGTTTGATGGTGCTACCCGCAGGTAGGCTAAGACGCGGATTTGCCACCCTCGGGTGGGCTTAGAAAACATGATTTTGCCACTGTCTAGTGGGCTTAAAACAAACATTTGATGAATTGTCCCAATCCAAATAACCCAACCTTCACCCACAGGCATTCAAGGCAGTCATATCACATAAGCACCTAGCCTCATGGTAAGCATGCTTTTCATGGCAGTCACTCACACGCATGCAAGGATGCTAAAGGATGCTAAAGCATAAAACTCACCGAGTACTCCGAGCCAAGACAGAAAATTGATTAGAAATCATGCATGATCCTAATTATACAGTAATGCCTAATGCAACACATGCAATAATGCAACTATAGCAGGCTCGGCTATTCTAAACATGGCATATGGAATGCTACAGCTAACACGTATTCAATTTGGAATTGAAATACAAATGCAGTTTGTATGATGCGCCGAGCCCCGGTGCATGCAAAACAGATGAATGATGCAAACATGCTGTCATACTGTATGCTAATTAAAATATGCCCTATATCTAACCATTGTAAGCGGGTAAATAAAAGGGAGAAAGAAATGGGGGTTGGAAGACATACATCACACTCACCCACACTTATTACAGTATTGCCCTCGCGCAGAGGGTCCGAATAAATAATACAGTCCGAAATGAAAGAATAATACAGTCCGAGATAAACAGTCTGAATAATATACAAATTCCTAATTAATTAACAAATTAAGCTAAGAAAGCTTTAAACTGGCATGCAAGCCAGGGGGCTGCCTCGATTCTGATGAATGATGTATGCTGGGCTGCCTTGCGCAGAAATCCACTGGGATGCCCAATTTAGCCTCTGTTTGTAATTTTTCTCGAAATGCGCGCCAGACTCCGAAAAGTTGCTGATTTCTTATTTTGCTGCAACAGAGAGCAGGAAAAGGGCATAGCAATGTATTTCATAAATATATGCATGCCTCGATCCTCGTGCCACCAATCACGCATATCGATGCATGATGGCCGAAGAGTCGGATTGCACAACTCAATATAGGGTGCAATGCAGATGAATGCTACAACAAAACCTAACTCCATCATGGGTAATCCGGAGCGTCGGTGACTTGGGAATTGAGACCCGTTCCGTTACTCGGAATACGAAACGTGCCTCGTTTTCCGTGCCCGGGCTAACTCCTATCCCGAACACGATGCAATATGCATGATATGAATGAAATGTAGTTAATATGCAATCTTAGCATGCACGACGCTATGAAAATGAGATGCCTCGAAATGCGTGCACGCGGGCACGCAAACCGAGGCGATAATCCTAAGGCATAAAATGGCATACACAATGCAATTGGACTTACACTAACACGAGTGGACCTCAGCCACACTCACATAAGAGGCCGATGGATAAAAAAAGAAGTGCCTCGAAATGCGTGCCCACGGGCACGCAAACCGAGGCGATGCATACGGAATGCAAAATGACATGGAAATGATATGTAATGAGGCTAAAATGAGATGTCTACCGAGAGAATGGCATACGGAATGCAATGATGCGAAAATGGCATACACAATGCAGAATGGGCTTATACCAACATGAGAGAGCCTCAGCCACTTTCACACGGGAGGCCGTCGGATGAAAATGAGATGCCTCGAAATGCGTGTCCCGAGAAAATGGATTAAAGCATGAAATGACACACGAAATGCGAAATGGACTTATACTAACATGAGAGGACCTCAGCCACACTCACATGAGAGGCCGGAGATGAAAATGGGGTGCCTCGAAATGCGTGCATACGGGCGCGCAAACCGAGGCGATGCATTAAAGCATGAAATGACATACGAAATGGTATGCAAACATGCAAATGGAATTTCAGCACTTACAAATGATGCAAAACAGCCCCGAAAGGTGGGGAAATGATACCGAATGCCCAAAATGGTCCCGAAATGCGATAATAAGCACCCGGAATGACCTATAGCCATACTAAACATGCATAATTGGTACATGAAATGAAAAACAGTAGCAAGGCAGCCCCCAAAATAGCATTTTTCAGTCACAAAAAGGGCTAAATAGCAAGCATGGATAGGGCAACAATAGCATGCAAAAATACGAGCCAAGAGAGGGGTATTGAAGCAAGTGGTGTATGCAATGCTCAAACTGAAAAGTACCCTTCTACAACACTGATGAGGGACTAAAAATATGAACATTTACAGTAGATGACATCCCCCAAATCAGTATGAAAACATGGTAAAAATGCTATGCAAGAATGAGGATATATAAGGCTATAACATGAAGTACCCCAAACATTCATCAAACCAACAAAGACCCTCAATGAGATATGACAATAAGGCTAAAATATGGATATTTTCAGTACTGATGATGGCCGAAATCAGAAGCTAGATAGGTTTAAAAAAGCATGCAAAATGGGGTCAAAGAGAGATATAAAGGCAAGTATAACATGGAGACCCCAAACAAAGTTTATCCCTTCTACAATGTTGTAGAGGGGCACAAAATAAGCTCACTCACAGTTCATGGCATGTTGCAAAACAGACTGTATGTAGGTCAAATAAATCATGCAAGTTTACGGTAATTTGAAGGAATTATGAAGCAAGTGCATGATAGAGAGGCCAAACAGGATTGAGCCCTTCTTCAATGTTGAAGAGGGGCTCAAAATAGGCCCACTCACAGTTTATGTCATGCTCGAAATCAGATCACTCATAGGCCTAATATTTCATGCAAAAACAAGGGTAAAACATGGATTCAAAGCAACTTGTACATGGAGCATGAAAATAGGGTTGAGCCCTTCTTCAATGTTGAAGAGGGGCTCAAAATAAGCACAATATCAGTTCATGAGATGCTCCAATTCAGATCACACATAGGCCAAATATTCAATGCAAAATAATGGCATATAAGAGGATATTGAAAGAAGTGTAAGATGGAGGGCTCAAACAGGTTGAGCCCTTAAACAAATCTCAAGAATAGCTCAAAGAACCACTTTCAGTATTGGTCGGAGCTCAAAACAGTGAGCAAGTAGGGTAGAAAAATGATACAAAAGTGCTAGAAAAGGGGAAATAGTGGCTTACCCTTGAAGACTACACTTTGGTTGCTTCTTGGCTTGAGTTTGTTGCTTCTTAGCCTCTGAAAAACCCTCCTTGCTGCTGGAATGGAAGTGGTGAAGGTAGTGCTTGGTGTTGATGAACAAATGAGGCAAACTTAAGGTTTTGGAGGTTTGGAGAGGGAGATGTAGCCAATGCCTATGAGCTCTTAAGGGAGTTTTCTAACCCTAATGAAGAAGCTGGCCAGCCACTTATAAAGGCTAAGAAGGGGGTGTAAAAGAGGAGGGAAATGCACCCAAGCTTTCCCTCCCAAAATATCCCCCGGATACAGAGCTCTTCTGGGGAAACAGCTATACAGCTGTAAAGTATGCACTGAGAGGATGCAGGCCGGCTAGCCACCTTTATTGGAGGTGGCCGGCGGCCACCCCCATAGCCGCCGGCCAAGGGCAAAAATGGAAAGTTAGAATTGCTGGCCGAGCTCTATATATTAGTGTCCTCCCATGCCTCCTCTTTAAGCCCTGTGGTTGGAAATTGGCAACTCTGAACAGGAGAAACAACAATCCACTTTTCAAAGAGGGTCAAAAATGAAAAGAAGAATTACTGGCCGGCCATGGGTTTTTAGTGTCCTCCCATGTGTGTACAACACGAATATGTGGTTTCGGCTCGAAGAAAATGGCCCTAGGGTGGTCAACATTAGCCCGGAAGTGAGAAAAACGGGCGCCGGGGGCGTCGGAAGAGCATAACAGGTTGCTTGGACAATTGCTAGCCTCCCACCCTCCAGTGATCTTCCTGATGATAAAACAGAGGTACCTGCCAAAAATGAACAAAAACCGATGCAAAACGAATGCTCGGGGGCCAAACCGCGAGGTTCGGGGCCCGAAAACCGGCTGTAAGCACCGAAAGTGGCATTCGGCCACGAAGTGGGTATCTAGACCCTAGTGTGCCTCGTTATGATGAAACAGAGGGTACCTGCCAAAAATGAACAAAAACCGATGCAAAACGAATGCTCGGGGGCCAAACCGCGAGGTTCGGGGCCCGAAAACCGGCTGTAAGCACCGAAAGTGGCATTCGGCCACGAAGTGGGTATCTAAGACCCCAGTGTGCCTCGTTATGAAGTAAATGAGATGCGTGCCAAAAACCGGAGGAATCGGAGATGGTTGGGTGGTCCCGAACCGAGGCACACGACCTGACGGCTCCGAAAACCGGGAACCGGGCTCCGAAATGGGCAAAATGGCCTACGGCCACGAAACGTAGCCCACGGCCACGAAACGTAGCCCACGGCCACTGAGAGATGATCTGCTAGACCTCTCCCTCCCTGCAGGAAAGAAAACAGAGAAAACCGAGTCCGGTTCGCAAACCGAGGCAAGGCACAAAAGAGAGTTCGGAAGTCCAGAGGCAGGGCGCACGGCCGCGACTCTGAGACTTCTGAACGAGCACAATATGCAACATCACCGAGCGCTCAATCGGTGACGTCTGAGCCTTAAGGTCGGTCAAAAATGGGGTGTCTACAGTTGCCCCTCTTTGACAGAACTCGGAAGTCATAACAATGACGGGAGTGAATGTCAAAGCCCAGAGACGACCCATTTTTGACAAGGCCGAAGACTTAGACAATCATACAAGATGAACAGAGATATGTGCCCGCAGGCGTGCCCGCAGGCAAGGGGGGGCAAAATGCAAAGTGACATGCACAGAGCCAAATGATCATGCAAATGCAGCAAGCTGTAATGAGGCAAGTATTCGCAAATAGATGCAACAATTTTTAGCAAGAATGCAAAGCAACAACTACATTTCATGCAGTTAGGAATGCGGAGAATGATTCGATTCTCGTCGCGTCTCACACGGAGAAGATACGATACCTGCGCGATTCGTCTGGTCGCACCAGCCTCAAATGAACCGTACATACAATATCGTGCCTGTAAAAGAGAGAAATTCAACAAGAATAATATGCTAACAACATATATTCAATGTGATTCCTGTGATTCCGAAAGTTTGACACACGCAGTGTCGGCGAGTGAATGCAACACAATGCGAGCAGGGAACGTGCGTGACAACGCGTGCTCAAGCACACAGGTATGATACACCAAGAAATCATGCATGACAATGCAAAATGTTGATTAGAATGCAAGT